>CM060309.1:96946958-97014458 GCA_030674185.1 Monoplex corrugatus | reverse complement strand
AACAAGTATACATGTGTGATGTTGTTATGGTTTGTTTTTAAGAATATCATCTGTTTCTAACTCATACAGGTTTCACCAACACACAGAAAAGCAGATTTTCAGCCATTGTACTGCAAGACACAGTCAAAATCAGATAGCTGTGCTGTACAATCAGAAAAACAATCTATTTTTGTCTAGACCATGCGCAGTGTCTTTTCAGCTTTTGGTGCATACTGAGCCAAATATAACATCAACAACAAATAAAAAAGAAACAAGAGAAAACATAATCAAGCCATACTGAGTTTATCCCTGCGTTAAACATAATCTGCGTAACCGTGACCTTGAAAACTGACCTAATTCTGTCAAACCTGTTTAGCGGCAAAATCTGACAGCTGATATCAGATAACCCTTGACTCACAATACACCCATTTACATTAGATCTTCAGCATCCAAGCCATGACATGTACACTTTTTTGTACTGAAATATTTCTACGGCAATCACATATCATTAGCTGCAATGTTTATTCAATGTCTCTAGAATCGGTCAAAAAACCTGGAAAGACACCAGACTAAATCAAATGTGAAAGCATCCACAATACTTAAAACGATGAAACAACATACAGAAGAATGCTCAAGAATATCAACACAAATTCACAATGTTTAAGACAAGGAAACAAACAATATCAAAAACGCACACATAAATCATATGACTATCAACCAAAACTGACAAAAATGTTTGAGAAAAATTCAGAAATACAGCTCAAAGGTCACCAAACAAACAAAACTACAGATCCGGCAAGATAATAATAATTCTATTCCATAACTCTGGTCATAAAGTACTCCAACTAAAATCATGACTGAATCAGACTAAACCAAAGCAGTTGTGTGTATGTGTGTGTATGTCTGCCAAGAGCAAAAAAAAAGAGAGAGAGAGAGAGGGAGAGAGAGGGGGAGAGAGGAGGAGAGAGAGGGGGAAAGAGAGAGAGAAAAGAAAAAAAATTTGAAAAAAGTATAAAGAAATAGCCAGGAATTATCTGTCATGATATGGAGTTTGGAGTTTGGAGTTTGTTTGACAGGTACAATCCCATACATGCTCTACCCAAATCTGACAGTATTTATCACAAAACCCTATGTGCTGGTAAGGTCTGAAATGGGGAGGTAAAGGAAGGGAAGGGACTGATGAAACACTATGTTTGCCCACACCACCAGAATGACAGGGAACATTAAGATGGGCTGTGAAAAGGCCAGTTGTTGTTTTTTTAATGCCACAGACTGGGATAGAACTTGAGATACCAGATCTTGAATGTATGGCTCTATCAAATGAACCAATGATCTTTACCAAATTTGCAGAACAAGTTTTCATAACTGGAAACAATGAAGACTGAAGAGACAATTGAACCATGAGCGCATACATGTTTGGTGAGGGGAGGACCAATGTAGCAGACTAAGTAGTTCAGCATGTTTATGTCTTTTATATACATACATCCGTTAAATTTTCTGTGTATGAAGACAAAAGTACAAAAATATTCAAACATCACAAAGAAAAGCAAGTTTCTCAAGCCATTTAGTGAAACTGAAGTCAATGACAGGAAAAAAACTGAAAAAAGGCAAAAACACAAAGATCACTATCATGACTTAAGACATTTTTTTTTTCAACCAACCAACCAAAACAAGCACATATACACAGAGTAAGACTAAGAGCATCCACTTGCCCTGTTCCACCCTGACCTATTCCCACTTGACCAATAAGAAGCGGGAGTCACTGTTTTCCTGTTCAATGTGTTATGTACTGGTTTTGTTCTGTGTCACTAAAAAGCTGAAAGGTTGCAGTGTTAACCCTTTACTGCCTCAGCAAGGGCCTATTCTGGGCTGAACTGAACTCATTGTATACCACTTACCCTAAGGTTCTTTGGGCTTGTTACATAATCAATAGAATCAATACAGTTAACGGGATCTGACTGTGTTTGACTTAAAACAGAAAATACAGCAGGCATGACAGTCAAATTGCTAAGACTTCACACATCTAAACAGGTCTGGGTCTGATCTTGCTTGTGTACCTCCCACCTTGTGGGTAAAGAGTGTAGATATTTCCTATCTCCCAGGTCAGTATGTGTGGAGACCTGCCAGTGCCTAAACCCCTTCATATATATGCATGCAGAAATCCAATCCTGTAAGTCATGTCAGTATGTGTGGCTTATGAAAACATGAAACCACCCAGCATGAATGCCAATGATAGTGAAGTATGCTGACTGTTCACAGCATGAGCAAAAACACTGTATGCACCCAAATAAGAAAAATCCCCTAGTCATACAATTTCCTCCCTTAGGAAAATGTGATCTGGCCATTTTCTCTCAGGACTTTTTATAGTTTTTTTTTTTTCTAATTTCTTGGATGGACAGTTCTTTCTTGACATGGCTGGGGCATCCTGTTGCTCAGACTAACAAATTTTAACAGCTCTGTAGCACCAAAGAAACAATGAACAATGCAGACAGTGCTGACAATGATTTGTGTGATTCAGGAAAAACAAAGCAAGCTGGAGGAAGCAGGATAAAAACTCACTCCCCACTAACGTCAAGATATGCGGACGGACTTGGCGATGTGCTTCCGCTCTGAGGGCTGGATATGCGGCTCGCACATTCGAAAATTTCCACCGGTGACATAGTGCTGTGTAGTGGAAATTGAAGGGGGTCATGCTAAAGCCTCATTACCACAGAGTAACCTTTGACCATTGCATGTGGCGAGTGACCTATGACCAGTCAGCCATTGAGCTATTTTTGTGCTGACCCCGTTCCTGTTTACCATGTGCGAACAATGGTGTCTCAACTGCGAAGGAGTTGCGCTCACAGCAGTCGAACAAGATGTGTTTACACTTTATGTCAGGCAATAAAAGTCATTCTTACCAAGGGGTCTGACTCTGAAGATGCAGAACAGTATGAAGAAAGTGGACTTAGCCATCAGAAGGGATGGAATTGATGAAAATGTGTCCGACAGAGGTGAAAGGAAGAGAGGGGTGGGTGTGGTGAGTGACACAGACAGTGTGTATCTGTGGCATTTGTAGTGCAGCACTTATGCAAGTAGCCCACCAGCTTTGGTTTTGTTGTTTCCTGTATACAGGAGAATGTGAAATGTCAAATCGACAAGTTATCAGTAGTATGTTATTGATTTTAGTTTATTTGTAGAGAGTAGAAAACTCTCAATTAGTTATTGTTTACTCTCTACTGGTATTTCCAATGTGATTTATGTGGAAAACAGTCCTCTTTTCAAGAACAGTGAGAACTTCCCTAAGCAAAAAATATATATCCACTACAAAGGCTACAGCTTTGAAACTTTGTAAAATGCTTGTTTGATATAATGATAATCATGTATCAAAATTAAAAGAATATGTGTATGGCCATTATTTTTTAATGATTTTTTGAAAAACCTATACAAACGCCCATTACACAGAGGAATGTTAAATTCCAAACTGCCCAGTAGGAGTGAGTTAAAAACTTTTCTATGTACATCACACAGACAAGACTTTTTTCCCTCTAAATTATGTATATCTTGGCTGGATGTTGGCACTGGCACTTAGAAGATCATTCTGCATGATTCAGAGAGAGGAACACAGCTGAATGATACATCTACATTTTAGACACTAATTTTCTTTGCCGTCTTCTTTGTTGTCTTTTAAAAGCGCTTGACAAAGGGCCTCTTTACCAAAAATCTGCATTATATCAAGTTTTTTGCTGTTTGTTGTTGTTTTTTGGGGGGTGCTGGGGGGGGGGGGGGTAGGTCTGCTTGTCACACATTAATCACTTTTCTAAATTTCTTTTGCAAAAAAAACAACACTGAAAACTCTGACACTACAACATCATGTAAATAACTGTGTAAACTAGATTTGAAAAAAAAACATGGCTTTCCTCCATGTAGTTAATGACATACATTGAAATACAAAAAACAAAGGTGAAACCAGTTTTCCTCATTCACAAATATCCATGGCAGTAATGGGGTTAATTACAAGTAACCGAGGTGATGAAGGAGACAGCACATTTTTACTGCAACTGGATACAAGCAACTGAAGAATTCTTCATCAGATGTGGACTTATGTTGCTCTAGTGGTTTCCGGTCCATTTTCTGCTAGCATGAATGGACAGAATTTTAGCCAAGTAGTCACAGTTTTAAAGAAACAGTCAACTACCATAACTCTGTGGTTTTATGTGCAGCATCAACAATCAACTAACAAAACTCTGTTTTTTGCAGCATCAACAATCAACTAACATCTGGAGTTTGTTCATGAGAGGGATTCTTCATACTCGGACTGTTCCATACGCTCTCCAACCAAATCTGCCAGCAATTATCTGGCAGACTAACTGAACCACGTAAAATCCTATACGCTGGCAAGGTCTAGAAATGGGGTATGGGGGCAGAGAGGAGAGGCCTAAGAAACACTAAGCTCAGACCACCATGAATGATGAGAACATTAATGCTGTGGGCTGGCACTGAAGACAAGGTACCAAATCTTAAGTTCATGGCTCTATTAAAAAAAACAAAAAAACCTGAGGTATGAAAATCAAGACCTGTCCACTGTGTTATAAGCATAGTGCTCTAACAACTGACCAAATGCACCACACACCCAAAAAAAAAAAAAAAAAAAGACAAGCTGAATGTAATTTAACTCTTCATCCTCCATGTGTGCGTACATTCATTCAGTTTGTATGTGTGACAGTTAATAGTTGTATTCATTTATGTGATTTTGACAGTTTGCAGTTGTACTCATTTATGTGATTTTGCTCTCCTTTACTCTTCGCACTACTGGCTCCTAACACCTGCTTTAACATCTTGTTCTACTGTCTGTTGTTATGTATTACATTTGATAATGATCTGATACTGCAAAATGCAACACACATGCTTCTGACATGGACCTTTTTGTGTTATACACATGATCTACCAGCACCACACCTGGCCAAGATAAAGGCAACTTTTGATTCTGTTTGTTTATCGTGTTACTGTGGTCATTACTTGTGAAATGTACACTTCATTCTTGTGCCTGCCCTTAAATTAATGAAACATTTTCAGTCCGAGGTTCTGGAGAGTTCTGAGTCGGTAGAAGCGACACCATTTTTGCAGTCTGAGGGTTTTGACACTTCAGAGTTGATATGAGCGAACAACATTTTTGCAGTCTCAGTTTTCTGAGACTTCCAAAAACAGTAAGAAAAATTTCAGGATGAAGAGAGCTAAAAAAAAAAAAAGTAGTTCAGAGAACACAGAGATAAAATTCAGCAAAAACACTGGCACCACGATAAAATACTAGTTCACTAACAGATCTTGTTTTACAGCCATGGAATGATGGAGGGATGCTGCAGAAACACTCATCATAAAATCTCTCGGAAAAATATCAATAAGCTAGTGGGCTAGGGAGAAGAACACGTTCTGAAGAAAAATTAGAAACACCCCAGAGATCACATAAATCAAAGGCCTTCTTTGAACACTGAAGCTGGACACAAACTATGTAATATATATCTAAGAAAGAACTCGAAAACCAGGAAACAAGAGGTACATGAGCTGGCAAAAAAAGGGATTTGGTCACCTGATCAACCCACAACACCACATGCTCAGGCTTCAGAGCCAGACGAAGACCACCATGGTGCTGGATAGATGGACCAACAGACACACTCCACACAGAGTTTAAAAGATGACTCTACACAAGGCTTTCAGACCTGCAAATTGAGTCTCACCTCCCCATGATACTCTCGATACAGACAGAAAAAAAACAAGTAGCACTAGTAGGCAAAGCAGAACTATAAAATATGTTGGGCTAAAAGGGAACAGGTTGTGTGGGATCTACAGGAAGCAGCTTACTTGCTCTTGGTGAGATCAAAGCATAGGTCAACCAAGAACAGGTCAAGTGGATGTTCCTTCATACAAGTCATCCTTTACTCTTACCTCTTATGCCTGAAGGTCCTGGATGTGGCTGAAAGGAAGAATTTCCGGAAAGATCTAGATGTTCTGAGGGTTCCACTTTGAATGAGCTTGTGGTAGAGGTGCTGCTCTGAGACGAAACTGTGCTATAGGATGAGTTTGGATTTTGACCTGAAAATGTTAAAAGCAACAGTCAAAAATTGGTAGCATGTGTAACATAAATTTAAATAGTACTACTACCCAGTATAATCTGCTTCAAAAATAATTCACCATGCATTTCACTGTATGTAAGACAAGGGAAGTACCCAATAGGTGTGTGTATGTGTATGTGTGTGCAAATGTGTGTGCATTTATAAATGCATACATGCATTCATGTGCATTACTGTGGGAAGTTGCAAATGTGCGTCAGCATGTCAGTCCTCTATTTTTTTAATTTGATTCTTTTTCTGGTTCTCCTCTTCCTTTCCCAATGAACAACTGATAGTCTGTATGGTCTATCAGTTATAAAGTACTATTATGGTAAGACAAATCCAAAATGAAAATGACTACATGTGTACCTGTGCTTGTTTTAAATCTTCCACATGACCTGGCTTCTAAGCATCTATCTATATATCACAATTATTACTTCTTTATAAAAATAAAACAAATGACACCTTAATTTACCAAGATACTGTGCATGCACGTGTGAATGTGTACGTGTGTGAGGTGCAATGGTAACAATGTGTAATGCAACAGTAAAATATAGCACTAGTATTAGTAGTAATAGTATGCACAACATCTGTTCCAGGCTTGTTTCTTGCTTTCTTTGCTCGCTTGCTGGAGTCTCAGAACAGTACAGGTACACTTTATGCATACAGTATTGTTCTTGTGGGGTTGATTTCAATTATTTGTATCTTGTTACTATTCTGTGAATATCAACAACAACAAAATATTCTTAAAAAATATGTAATAAAAAAAAAAAGAAATAAAACAAAATAAAATCAACTAAAAAACAACTAATAATTTAATAAGTCACCATGGCACAGTGGTTAGCACAAAGGACACTGGAACAGTAGAAGAATGTAGGTTTGAATTATATCAGTCCTATGAAAATCATAGATTTCTTTTTTGGGGGGGAGAGGGGAGTTGAGCATACTTTGAGCTCATTGGGAACACTGGCACAGCAAAATCCAGTCTCATTAACCCTTTGACTCCAATACCCCATCCAAAAACTGCAAAAAACTAAACCCTTTGAATCTCTCACCCTATCCACCAGCTTCCTGGAAGAAGCTGGTGGATAGGGTGAGGGAATCAAAGGGTTCAGTTTTTGCTTTGCTAGCATGGTTGGCAGTGCAGGATGCTGATGGACAATGTGCAGGAGTCAAGTGGTTAACTTTGCAGATGTGTCACTGTGGAGTATGGAGTTTGTTTGGAGTTTGTTCAAAAAGGATTCATCACATTCAGACAATTCCATACACGCTCCAACCCAAATCTGACAGCACTTATCTGGCAGACTCCCTGAGCCTGTGCAAAACCCTATGCATTGGCAAGGTCTTGAAATTGGGGGAGGGGAGGAAGGGGAGAGGGACCTAAGAAACATTAACTAGCTGACACCTGACACCACCACAATGATGTAAATATTGAAGATGAGCAACAAACAGGCCAGTTTTTAATGCTGCGGGTGGGGGTTGTACACATTCAGTCCTGAGCCCAGGGCTCTGTCGAAAGAAGCAACCAGTCTGCAAAGAACAACAGACAAACCAACAAACATAACCATGGCTTGCACACTAGGGTTGGACCCACTATTACTGTGTTATGAGTAAGACACTACCAACTGAACTCAAAAGTTACACACACACACACACACACACACACACACACACACACACACACACACACACACACACACACACACACACACACAGTGACACACAGAGCGATACACACACACACACACACACACACACACACACACACACACACACAGTGACACACACACAACGTGGCTACCAACACCAAAATTCTTGCATTAAGAACACAAAGCTCTATGCTCTAACAGATGAGCTAAAGACCCAAATAAACCATGGCCAGCCCAAGAGTTGAACCCAATGTTATTGTTGTTGATGTTGCTTAAAGCCCAGCTGACCCAAATCAGGGCTACAACCATCCAAAAAAAATTGTCCATACCTCACTGGAGAAAAACAACAACAACAAAGGAATAATAACAACAACAAAAACTAACTGTGAACAAAAATTAAGTTCACGTATCAATGCATGTGCACACATAATCTAAAGATACGCCCCTGGTGTTGATCACTCCTTTCAATTCATCACCAAAGGATTTAACAAAAATATGTCAGGTATATCTGAATACAAATGCAACCATAAATAAGGAAACTAAAACACACACATAAAAATGAGCATAACTACATGAAAAGGCTTCTGCACATCACATTTCCTTTGAGTCAAAAATGCACTTAACATTATGTACCCAATTATCGATCCTAAGAGAAGGTTAGAGTACTAGGACTTTACTGAACACATGATCAATACAGGTGAATGGACCAGCAAGGCAGAAAATGATAGGAAGAAATGACAGAAAGCAAAGGAGGAAGACAGAAACAAAGAGAGTGACAGAAGCAAGGCAGAAATAAAGAGAGTGACAGAAGCAAGGCAGAAATAAAGAGAGTGACAGAAAAGAGGAAATTTTTTAAACAGAATTTCCTGAAGGTGGGGACACTATTTTATTTATACTGAAAAAGCCCCCAGCATCTCCACACGGGAAGTTGAACTCATAACCTCTGTGTTATAAACAAGGCACTCTAACAGCTGCTTATTGAAGGTGCTGTTCAAATGTCCTGGCCAACGCTGCAGGTCTCTGTATCTCTCGGGCCTGGCTGACACCAGAATATATCATGAAGCACAGAGTGCAGCCCTGTTAGTGGTATGCATTCTCAATCGAGAATGAACTCAATGAGTCAATAACATCATGACAATCATCCCCATCATCTACTTCAGCACCGCAATGAGAAAACTGTCCCAGACTTTGAGGCCACTAATAATAATATGGTGAAGAAGATGGGACAGCCAAAACAAAAACAAAACAGGAAAAAATATGAACCAAAGAATAGAAACAAAGACAAGATCAAAACAAGAAAAGGAAGTTTCAAACATTTCAACTTAAGGCAGCATACATGTAGGTCAAAATCACGCTCTCTCAGTCTCTGAGATTAGCACAGAAAAACTATGGGCGGACAGATGGAAGAACACACACACACACACACACACACACATACACACACACGCGAGCGTGCACAAAATGGACACCAAGAATAGGTACATCATATAGTACCACTTGCCACAGTTATACACACGTGCAAACACTCACACTCACACACACACACACACACACACACACACACACACACACACACACCACAATCTCTTCCTGCCCAGTGTCATATTCAGTTTGCCCACATGTCACATTGTTGATGCCCAGATGTCCGATTTTCACACCATATGCCAATACCACTGTATGGATAGAATACACACTCCTTCAAATCAAGGTGAACCCTTTGACTCCCTCAGCTTCTCCACCAACTTCCTGCTGTACCCGAGCATGTTAGCAAATGGATTTGTGCGCTGGCTTGAACACAATATGCCAACACTATCTCCCTGGAAAGATGAGGAAGGTAAAGTGATTAGGGAGATGAGATAGACACCATCCACAAAATGCCGGCTTCAACTTCAGGTCACTATTCAAGTTATGGGGAACATTTACCTTTACTGATGTAATGACTTTAATAGACAAGAGTTTTAAAAAAAACATCAAGGCAAGTACTATACATCCCACCACTACCAACAGTTAAACTTTTACTGGGGTACAATATCGAGTGACCGGTACACCTGAAACTTACCTGTCCTATACTGATCTGCAGGCAACGGCTGACCACCAGGACTCTGATACTCGCATGCAGAGGACTCATCTTCAAAATATTCTTCCTTGATGAAAGTCACATCAAAATCACCCTCATCTTCCCCACCATAATTCTGATCATCGACTGGCTCCAGCACAATACCTGTCAATTTCACCTGTTCAGAGTCCACAGGACTTTTGCTCTGTCTGCTGGAAGATTGCGAATGTTCCGTTTCTGAAGCATCTGCTCCAGATGCTATCATTTTTTGAAGGTCAGCTTTGGAATCTACTGATGAAGATGGACCAGGTGGATGTGAATTTTCAGACGACAAGCGCCGAACTTTGCTGGGATGAGATGAGCTTTTCTTGGAATAGGTGTCATTATTCTGGTCTTGCGATGCCTTGCGTTTAACATTACCATGGTGAGAGTGAGGCAGGTCTGCGTCTGAGCTTGTTGCAGATCTTTCTCGTGATTTTTTGGATGCTGCTGCCTGAGATCCTGACTGTCCGTTTTCAGTTGATGCTTCCTCCGGCTTGGCATGAAAACTGTTGCTGATGAACGATGTGGCATTTTCAGCAGTTTTGCACACCCTTTCTTTCAGTACACAGTCTACTGAGTTTTCTTTATCAACACTGAGGTTGATATATCCGATGATTTCAACACCTTTCTGGAAGTCTAGGTAACCATGGCACAGACTTTGAAGCGACTTGATCAGAGCGTCAATGAACTTGTCAGCCGGTTTATGGTCTGTCTTCTCCATTTTATATAAACCAGTAGATCAGCATGAAAAATCTGGAATAAAGAAATAACAGTGTCATAACTCATATATACACATATATACTGATATAGTGATTTCTATCAAAGAAAATCAGTATTTGCACTCAAATCAGATTCATAATAATAAACAGACACTTGAATTAAATATAATACTTTGAAACAAAATAAAATAAATCTTACAGACAAAATAAAAACAGAAGTTCAGGACGCTGTTATTATGGCTTAATCATTGTTTAGATTCACTGTGGTTTCATCAAAACAGCAACACATCATCTTTTCTATTTGCTCTTTGAATTTTTTTTTTCCCCAATTCTATTTTCAATTTTAATGATTTTCTATTGTCATTTGACCGATTGTTCTTGCCCTGTGCACGCACAGTCTTCTCTTTTTCCCTAAAATTCTGAGTACTGCTTTCCTGGATCTAGTATGAATGTTACTTGGCCCAAACTGCGTGGGTGTTATATTGCTGTACAGTCTGCATGCTCCATTTTCAGTGGGTGTGTCTGGGTATTTTATTTCCATGAGCCATCTGACACTCAACATGGCAATATAGTTATACCCACAGAATCTTTCACACACAAATCTGAGATTTTGTACATGCACACATCATCGATCATGGTGGTTGGGGCACTAGCCAGTCTGCACAAATGCTGACCTGGGAGGTCAAAAACATGTCACCTTTTACCCACTACACAGGATCTAACTCAAACCTTTTGACTTCAAGTCTGTCATCCTTACCACTTGGCTATCATGCCACTACTCACTGTATAAACAAAACAAAAAACTGTTATGAACTTGTCCCCAAGGCAAACGAGAATAGTTCTCGTTCTCCTGAATAAATACAATGTAGACCAACTATTATGAAAATGACAACATTAACAGATAATTTTACATGACACCTAAAACTCAGACCCAATAATCCAAATAAGGTCAATATTCATGAAAAAAAAATGGATGAGAAAGCAACTGCCAGATCAATACCTTTCGAAATAGACACTGTTGTACGATACTACAAAATCATAAGCATAAAACTTTGGTGTTATGTATTTTATGATAATACAAAAGAAAAACTATAAAGAACCAGTGGGTTCTGCTCAACTGTTAGTAATAGTGATGATGGCTGATGATGGACTCTCATGTTGGTCCAACAAATGTGAAGGCACTTTACAACATGTATGGGTGGATTTTCATGTGGAATAGAACACCAATCCTGAAGGTACATGTTCTTCTGCAGGTGCTTCATGGGAAGGATTCTGGTGACCCTGCTTCTGATGATCATTCTTCCAATGAATAGTACTTGTTCTGCACTCTTCAAATGTGACAATCAAAATGTCTTTACATGCAATTCTGTTACCAGCATGCTCAGTGTTTAGCAATGTCTTCACATTTGATGGTATAGAGTGTTGATGCTGCAGCTGATTAGGCTGGCCTTCATAGCATCTTTTTATCACTTTAGTCGTCTTCCTTGGTCACGGTGTCCTTGCTCCAGCTCTCTGTACAGAGCATCTTTGTGATGCTGTATCTTCCAGTTCCATGCACATCATGTCCTGTCCTACAAAGCTGGCACTCCATGCGTAGATACATATATGCTTGGCAAACCATACTTCTTCTGAATTTAAACTGGGCTTGTGATCTTGCCATGTGATGTTAACTTAAAGATCTTGTGCAGAATACTGGGTGGAGTTATTCCATAGCTCTATTAAGTGTTGGTAAGTAGTCAAGATCTTACAGCAGTAAAGCAGGGTGCTCAGGATTACTGCTCTGTACATAAGAATCTTTGTGGAAAGCCTGATGCCATGGTCTTGCCACAACCACAACCTTCTAGTCTGTCTTCCATACGCAGAGCTAGCCTTGGACATGTGGAGCACGCAATACACTGTCTATTAGTTTATGATGGTTGGTTAAATGTGCACTGTGGAAGTGAAGTGATGGTCTCATGGTTTAACACTAGGCATTTTCCTGGGAAATGAGAACGTCTGACGTTTAATTCATGATTGTAAGAATTTTTCACTCACCCTCCACTGGACAATGAGTGGTGGTCTAGGTGCTTGTTTACTGAATGAAATGATAAATCAAGATTCCATGTGCAGCATGTAATGTTACACACACAAAGAACCCCAAAGGAAAACTAGGACTTGTTTCTGGCAAAACCGGAAGAATCAAATTTCATGCTCTCCCTTCATTAGAGCAGCCTGAGTTTCACAAAGTAAACCTGTTGTGGCAAAAAAAAAGGTTTTAAAATACCACACAACAAATGTAAAGGCCTCACAAATAAATTATAAAAACCCCTAGGCCAAAATGCAATGAATTAAATATCCAAAATAAAATGTAGGCCTACAGACTGAGCATATGGGTGGTTACCGCTTTTGGAACATTAATAAAAGACTAGTCAGTGTAGGAGACTGCAAGTGCAAAGTATTTTTGTGTAAAATCTAGATTTAGGTCTAGCAGATCGCTAGCCAATATAAGCCAAAAATATTATTGGACCTATCACTATCCCCACCACGCCAAAAAATTGTGAAAATAGGCTACATTTTTAACAATCAAAAATACTACCAAGCCAAACAGCGTGTGACACTCCAATACAAGGCAATATACTTATGTACAATGTTTCTGCTGCTGCTCCAGGATTATCTGGCCAAAACAATACGGTAAATATTAATGAAAATAATTATTCAGACCGACCTCAGTTCCGGGCGTCGTCTGCAGACCAGACCTTCGCGATGAAAGAAGCGACAAGCGTAATGATGCATTCAGAAAAATAGATACAAGGAACTAATTTACCAACAGCTTAACAAATCCAGCTGTTAGTTTCTTCGATAAATACTGATACTAAATGCATAACTTCGAATAAGCGCCAATTTCAGAGGGTCTGCCTTGATAAAAAGGAAGAAAGAACCGACATAATCTTCTGGCACCGTCACCACATGCATGGGAAGTAACGCTAAGAATAATTTTCGAGTGACGTTTTGCCTCGAGGCTCAGAAGGTACCCTGTTAGATCTTTGCCTGGCAATTTTTCTGTTTGACAAATTTCGTCGGGGGAAATCCGTGACAGGTTGTTTTGATAAATGCAAGAAACAGACATAATCTCTTGTTGTTAACTGACAATTTGGTAATAAAGATTTCTGTCGTGCTTTTGATCTTGATATACAATAATAATAACGATAAAAATAATGACGATAATATTTTGTGTATCCTAGCTCATCATTATGTGTGTGAATGTGCGTGCGCGAGCATGCACACACACACACACACACACACACACACACACACACACACACACACTCTCTCTCTCTCTCTCTCTCTCATTCATTTACTCACTCAACCATTCACTCAAATACGCACTCACTTACACAGATTATATCTGATTTAGAATTGATGAGTCTTCAAAACAGACTTGAATGAAGTGATTTAGTGAAGCTGAGTGCTTAAGGTGATAAGAGGGTTCATTATATGTACATATTCAGCAATTAGGCGTAATGATCTTGAACAAATTCGATCATGTATCATTAATTTGTCACTGTGTAACAGCACTTTCAGTACAAACCAATTCATGAATGGGATCTTAGCCCTGCGTGTTTAGACAGTAATCGCTCTTCCTGAGAGGTCAACCCTCTTTAATACGGGGGTGGGAGGGAGAAAAAGAAAAGAAAAAAGTGACACCCATTCGTGCAAAAACACGTCGCTGACAGCTGTGTTGACAAATTGGTGCTAACAGACAGCCAACAGCTGTGTCAAGTCTCGATGCTAACATTTGCAGCATACAGACAGTTATGTTAGTTTTGAAGGTGATTTGTCTAGCAAGCAGCTGTGTTAAATACTGGACGTAACATGCACAGAAAATAGCTGTTTCAAGAGCTGATGCTAACATGCAGAATAAAACAAATTTGTTAACTTAAACAGATATGAACCAGAAGAACAAGCAAACCAAAGTGAACGCGTATTCAACACAACAAGACAAGACAAGCGCAAATTTTCGGCCAACCGGCCTTTGTCAAGCACGAATGCACGGTCACAAACAGACCAGAAACAACACCAAACAACGGATAACAAGAAGAGGACTAAAAACTTCCCTGCCGCCTCGTCCAGTGGATAAAAAGGGACCAAATGAAATGCCCATATGTTCATGAACAGTTCTTGACTGGTTCACCTCATATGTTTTTGATCGTTTTCATTCAGTCATTGTTGATGGTATTCTATCTAATCCATCCCCTCTTGTCTGTGGAGTACCTCAAGGCTCTGTCCTTGGGCCTGTTTTGTTTATACTGTACACTCAACCACTATCTGATGTTATTTCTTCTCATTCATGTCAATTTCATAAATATGCTGACGACACCCAGCTGTCCAAATGCTCAGACCCAGATTCTTTTGTTGATGTTCAATCATGTGTTCAGGCTTGTGTAACTGACATCTTATCATGGATGACCAGTAATCGCCTCAAACTTAACACCGACAAAACCGAATTTATGCCTGTTGGTGCGCTCTCCCGTCTTCGTTTGATCGGCAGTAATTCTGCACACATTGATGGAAGTGACATCCCTTTTCAGCCCACAGTCAAATATCTTGGCATCAAGATCGATCAGGCACTTTCAATGCATGATCACATTAGCAGTATATGCCGCATTTCCTTCCTTGAGCTTCGACGTATTGCATCAATCCGTCGCTATCTTTCTAACGAAGCTGCTACCAAACTTGTTCTGGCCTTGGTCACCTCTCGGTTAGATTACTGCAACTCCATACTGGCAGGTCTACCTAAAGATGAAATGAAACGCCTCGATAGAGTTCAGGCAAGTGCTGCACGCCTTATTATGAAGAAGAAGAAGCGTGACCACATCACTCCAATACTTCAAAAGCTACACTGGCTTCCTGTCAGCTATCGCTGCCAGTATAAAATTTACACTATGGCATACCGCCACTTTGAAGGCACTCTGCCATCATACCTGTCTAATGCATTATGCTCATATACACCATCTCGGGCCCTCAGGTCATCGAATGAAAAGCTGCTTAAAATTCCAAAGTGTAATCTTAGAACTGCTGGTGAGCGCTCCTTTCATTATCTTGCACCTCGCCTTGGAATTCACTGCCGGTCGACCTTAGAAGGGAAAGCGCACTTGCTTCTTTTAAAGCAAAACTCAAAACCCACCTGTTTGTGAAAGCATTTGAAATTCCCACTGTCTAAATGATTGTATTCTTTGCGCTAATGCTGTTGATTATTGTGTGGTTTCTAAGGTATATGATATGTACTGTTTAAGTCATGTTGTTGTAAGATAGTATAATTTATGAGTGGGTGTGATGTATGTGTGTGTGTGTGTGTGTGTGTGTGTGTATGTGTCTATGTATGTATGTGTATGTATGTGTATGTATGTGTGTGTGTATATGTATGTGTGTATATATATATTAACATATTTTTAATTTGTGTAAGAGAGTATGCTTATGTGATAGTAAGGTATTATGTACACTATTGTGTTGCTGTAGGATAGTATGTTTTATGATTGGTATGATAGCGCAGTGAGTCTGTATACAGAGAATAGCGCTATATAAAAGCAATTTATTATTATTATTATTATAAGAAGTGGGGAGAGGGGAGGCAACTAATGATGTCAAAGGGGAAGTGAGATAAGTTCTGCGATTTGAGAAGTGGACATGCCATATCGGTATTGCCCTGTTCTGAAGAGGGTCCAGGGCAAGAGCCAAGAGGTAAGGGAGTGGATTGTGCCCAGTGCAACGAATCAGGTAGACTTGGGAACAGGAAGAAACATGAAATGGCATTCCTGGATTCTGTTGCGTAATAGATTACTTATGGTTTGACACTGAGACCATAATTATGGTTTGCGTGTTCCAAGTTTATTTATGAAATGGGATTCTCTGTCTTTCCTATCTATGGTGCTGTTATTGTATAGAAGCCACAGACCTTTCACTCGGATGTCATTGATTGAGTGGTCTGATTGGTTGAAGTGATTTGGGATAGTTTTATCCCTTTGATGACGGATATCAGTCAAGTGTTCTTTGAAACGTGTATCAAGGGTGCGTCCAGATACACGTTTCAAAGAACACTTGACTGATATCCAGTTTCACCAATATACAGTTGGGAACATTTAGAGCAGCTGATCAAGTAGACAATGTTATAAGTTTGACAGTTGAAATGTTTTGTAATTCTCATATGATATTTAGGGCCTTTGACTGTGGTGGCTGTGCACAAGAAAGGACATGTCCTGCATTTAGGTTTGTTACATGGAGAGGTTCCTGGAGGTTGGCTGACTGGTTTGCTAAGACTTGAACGTACCAGCAAGTCGCGGAGATTAATGTCTCTCTTGTAGACGATCAAAGGGCGCTGGTCAAAAGTTTCACCTGTAGTGGGACTGGATTGCAGAATGTCCCAGTTGGATAAGATGATCCTTTTCACATGGTGCATAGATGGGTGGTAAACCAGACTGAGAACTGGCCGATCCTCTGTGGCAGCTTTGGGCTCAGAATGGAGGGTATTTGGCCGAGAGACAGAGTTGACTTTTTTCCGGGCTTCATTGATGACCCTGAGTGGGTAATGTCTGTGTAGGAAAAATCAGATGTGTGAAATAATGGTATTAGCATGTACAAGAAACAACTTGTCAAGTTCAATGCTTAATATTTGCAGCAAACAGTTGGTACATCTTGATTCTAACATGCCCAGCAAACAAACTAGGTCGAATACTGATGCTATCATGTGCAGCAAACAGGCTGTGTAGAATTTTGATACTAACATAAGCAGAAGACAGGTATGTCAAAAACTTATGCTTGAATATGCAGCAATTGATGTGTCAAGTCTCTGTGCTAACGGGTTAGTTGAAATTGTGCAGCACAGTGAGCTTTGTGCACTCAATGAATGTTTGGTAGAAGTAGTAGTAGCAGCAGCGTATATAGCAGCAGAAGCAGCAGCAGCTAGGAACAGTATAGCAGTATGGTGGTGGTGGTGGTGGTAGCAGTAGTAGTGGCAGTAGTATCATTATCATTAGTACTATTATTACGATTGTCATTATCATCACCATAATCACTGCCATGATGATGATGATGATGATTATCATCGTGCACATATAAAGTGTCTGTGTGTACACGTGTGTGTGTGTGTGTATGTGTGTGTGTGTGTGTGTGTGGGGTGTGTGTGTGTGTGTGTGTGTGTGTGTGTGTGTGTGTGTTGTGCACGAGTGCATGCATATATTGGGGGGGGGGGGAGCATAGCATAATGGATACTAGCACCCGTTTCCAAATGTTTTGTGAGATGTCAACAGTTCAAAATAGTGAGGTTCGAGTCCAGGCTGGTTGAAAAACATAATAACAGTAAGATAAAAAAAATTAGTCAGATTTGTTATTATTCCCCCACCCCCTTTTAAGAAACTTTCAGCAGTAGTCTGAATGCAAATTTTACCTTGACAAATTTTACTTGGAAAGGAGACATGGTGCCACCAAGTTTGCACTAAGCCTACTGAAAGGATTAAGATCCAACCCAGATAGATGGAGCTCATTAATCTTGTCAGGGCATTTGACTTCAAAATCC
Organism: Monoplex corrugatus; assembly: GCA_030674185.1. NCBI lineage: Eukaryota > Metazoa > Mollusca > Gastropoda > Littorinimorpha > Ranellidae > Monoplex > Monoplex corrugatus. The sequence continues at coordinate 96,996,378 of CM060309.1, read as the reverse complement.
ATGAAGCGTCTAGCTTTGCTAAATGCAAGCAAACAAAACAAAACAAAACAAAACAACAAAAGCAAAAACAAAAACAACAAAAACAAACAAAAAACAACAACAACACACTCGTGAACAGAAATTGCTGGCAGATGAAGAACCAAGAGTAGGAGATAAAAGCTGCATAACTTCCAGGATGCAGCTGATGCCAACGACGTGACGTCATTCCATGGTGACCTATGTGCCATGTACGGATCAAAGTTTTCTGGTTTAATACCCCTACATACTCCCCGCCACTCCATCCTGCTGACACAGATATCTGATGGGCTGACCACTTTAAGACTTGAAAGATGCTATGATCGCTCATGTTTACAAGAAGAAGTACGACAAGATCTCCTGTGTTAATTATTTGTGGAATATCCCTTCTCTGCTGTGTGGGGGAAGATCCCTGTCAGGATCATCCCTGACAAATGTACTCCAGACCATCATTCCTTAGTCTCAGTGTGGCTTTCACGGTGAAATAGGATCTACTAGGTACGCTATGCATGTTGGGTGTGTGTATGCAGACATCTGATTTGTTTTAAAGATGCTGGGAGTGAATTCCATGTTGTTAAGCCCAAGGATCTCTTTCCGCAAGTAGTTAGAGAGAAAGAAGATGTGGTTGACAGACTAGAAACTCCTGGAGACCCAAGAGCCAGTTTTGGAAGGTTTCTGGTGCAGAAAGAGTTTGAACATATGTGTTGGCATGGGTTTCAATCTTAGACAATAAAACTTTGAAGCAGAGTGAGGCAATTTTGGGCCAGTTCTTGCTTTGACTGGAAACCAATGTAGTTTTCACAACAGTGATTTTATACTGCACCGTTTGCCCTCCTGTAGGTCAAGTCAAACTGCACTGTTTGGGTTCATTGATGTTTGGACACATTGTCACTAAAAAGTTCAATGCTTAATTTAAAGAATGCAGTAGGCTGAGTTAGAGAGAACGAAAGACACCTCCTCATTGTTCTGTCTGTCTGTCTCTCTCCCTCTCTTACACAAAATCTCAGTGTGCCCATAGCCAGAAAACACACACACACACACACACACACACACACACACACACACACACACACACACACACACACACACACACACACACACACACACACACACACATACACACACACACACACTTTATTTGGTGCGCCCTGTTCATAATGATGTAGCACTTAGGTCAGATGTTTAAAATGTCATACTGATAAAGCAAGGTTCGTGGGTTCAACCCTTGCTGAGATAGGCCACAGTTTTTGGCTCCATTACCTCAGCTCGTTTTTCTAAAAGGCTCATCGCACTCGGGAGGTTACCTTTGTGCTCACCTTTTCTTTTTTTTTTCCCTGCTCTTTTTTTTTCCTGTCCTATTTTCCACCTTAATGACCACAGAAGCTGGAACAGTTGTTTTTTTTTTACAATGCAATGATGATGATGTTGATGATGATGTTAATCACGATGCTATGGAGTTCTATCTGGGACTGATACTGCGTAGCAGGGCTGTACTCTACACTTACTATCATGATATATTCTGGCGTCGACCAGGCCCGAGAAATACACAAACCTGCAGTGTTGGCCAGAAGATTTGAGCAATGATGCATCCGCAAAGTGGATGAGATTTGACTGTGTGGTCCCAGTCTTCCCAATGAGCCCATAGCGCGCCCAACTTTGGGTAGGAGCCGGTTGGAGCCGAAAAATCCCACAATGATTTAGCTCAGCACAGTCGGTTAGAGTGTCATGCTCATAATGCAGGGACTGTGGATTTGATCCTCGTGCTGGCCAACAGTGGCCCTGCAATCTGAGTTGCGGGTTAGCCATGCACGCCGGTAGCTTCGACACAGCATCAGGTGCACCACCAGCATTTTGAGCTCTTGTTGTAGAACCTTGTACTCAAGATCTGATATCCTGAGTTCATCCCCAGCCTGCGACATAAAAATTGGCCTGTTTGCTGCCGATCGTAATGCTGCAATCGTACTGCTGGTGCCGTGAGCTTAGCATTCAGCACAGCGGTCCTGTTCCTCCTCACTCCTCCATTTTAAAAGTTTGCCGGTGCACAACAGCACGGCTCTTTGCAGATGACACTCTCTGCCACAAAACCATACTTCCCCCCAAGACCAAAGGAAGCTACAAGATGACCTGACCACATGGCGGATTGGGTAACTAAATGGAGGATGTCTTTCCACCCTGACAAGTGCCAAGCCCTCCATATCTCAAGGAAGAGAAACACACTGACTGGCACGCACCATCTCCAGGCCAAAACCTCAAAAGAGTAGAGGAGACAAAGTACCTGGGGGTCACCATCTCCCAAGACCTCAGCTGGGACACCCACATCTCCAACATGACAAACAGGGCAAACAAGACCTTAGGTTTTCTCAGGCGAAACCTGAGAGTGGGTTCCATCAACATCAAGGAAACAGCCTACAAAGCCCTGGTTCGTCCCACCCTAGAATATGCCTCACCAGTCTGGGACCCCTACACTACTAAAAACATTGAAAACATCGAAAAGGTCCAACGCCGTGCAGCTCGATGGGTTGTGAACCGCCACCGTCACACTTCAAGTGTCGATTCCATGCTGACACATTTACAGTGGTCCACCCTAGCAGACAGAAGAAGAATAGCAAGGCTGACCACCTTCTTCAAATACCATCGAGAAGAGGTCAGCATCAACACCCCATTCAGGCCCACACCAAACACCCCAGCACGGTCGACAAGACAGTCACACAGGGAGACGTATCTCCTCCCTGCCTGTAAAACGAACTACAGGAAATACTAATTTTTCCCGAGGACTGTCAGGGACTGGAACCTTCTGCCCCCCCCCCCCCCCCCCCCGAGGTTATCTCTTCTGCCTCGGTGGAGTGTTTCAAGTCCCGAATCTGACCAGGCAGCCCCCCCTCCCCCATCCTCTACCACCACCACCCCACCACCCCCAAAGCCAGTTCTACATACCAGCGTCCTAGCCAGCGGAAACTCCCAGTTTCTATACACATCAGAACCATCAAAACGATGATGGTGGATGTTCCAAAGGAAAAAACACTTTGCCTGATTACAGACGACAGATTGGATGGAACGCGTATAGAATTCTCTGAATTCACTGAATCCTCGTGAACTGGATCCTCTTCCAGGTTCTCTCTACTCTGACTGTCTCCCTACTCTCCTCCCATTCATCACTGACATCATCAACACTTCTCTTCAAACTGGAACTGTCCCAGATTCTTTCAAGTCTGCTATTGTTCACCCTCTCCTCAAGAAACACAATTTAGACCCAAATGAACTGAAAAATGATCGGCCTATCTCTAATCTCTCTTTCTTGTCAAAACTCCTTGAAAAAGTCGTCCTCAACAGCTGAACTCTCACCGTCTGCAACATCTCTCAATCCTTCGTCAGCCTACGCAGTGCATAGCTGAAACTGCCTAACAATCTCACAATCTCTCTTGCAACTGATACTGGCAAAGTCTCTCTCTTCACACTCCTTGATCTGTCTGCAGCCTTCGATACCATTGACCATGGTATTCTCCTTTCTAGACTTCATCATACTTTTGGCATCTCTGACATTGCTCTCTCCTTTTTCACTTCGTATTTATCAAACAGAAAACAAACTGTTCTCATCAATGGCACTTACTCTCAACCTGCATACCTGACCTGTGGTGTTCCACAAGGATCTGTCCTTGGCCCTGTTCTTTTCACTCTTTACACCTCCCCCCTGTCCACCATCATCAACTCCCACTCTATAAAACACCACTTCTATGCTGATGACACCCAACTTCAAGACAGTGACTCACCTGATAATATACAGCGCCTGTTGACTCGCACCACTGAGTGTTACTCGGACATTAAGAACTGGATGACGTTCAACAAACTTCAGCTTAATGACGACAAGACAGAAGCTATCCTCATTGACACCCGTCAGAAACTTTCTCAGCTGCCTCCTCTTTCTCTCCCATTATGTAACACATCAGTCCCAATTTCTGATTCAGCTAAAAACCTTGGTGTCTGCATTGACTCTACCCTCTCCATGAACAACTTTGTTTCTCAAACTGCCAGATCTTGCTACTATCATCTCCATCGTATAAGGCTGATCAGGAAGTATTTCTCTGTCGAAACAACTGCAAAACTCGTTCTCTCCTTCATAATGTCTCGCATTGACTATTGCAATTCACTCCTGTCTGGTCTTCCTGCCTCCACCATTCACATCCTACAGCGCATTCAAAACAATGCTGTATGCCTTGTACTCAAAAAGAAAAAAGCTGACCACATATCTCCTCTCCTGGCACAACTTCACTGGCTCCCTGTATCAAAGCGCATACAGTACAAACTAGACACCATGTGCTACAAAAGCCTCCATAACGCAGCCCCCGATTACCTGTCAAGCCTACTTGAGATCTATTTCCCTCACGTACCCTCCGCTCTGCCTCCGATCCTCTGACTTTTCGCTTTCCACGCACTAAGCTCAATACCTATGGTCCACGAGCCTTCTCTGTTTCTGGTCCACTCTCCTGGAACAAACTTCCTCTCTCAGTCCGTCAGCAACCTACTTTTGTCTCCTTCAAGTCCGCTCTCAAAACTCAACCTTTTCTCCTCCGCATAAAATCCTAACCTCACTCGACCCCCCCCCCCCCTCTGCAGCCTGTCTCCGCTCGGAGGGGAATCACATGGTTATAATATATACATGTAATTGTATATGCTATGCTCTCTATAATTTTCCATTGCTTTTATTCTTGCTTTTATTGCTTTTATTCTTTCTCCCCATTTATAGCCATGCGTGTGTGTGTGTGTGTGTGCGTGCGTGTGTGTGCGTGCATGCGTGCGTGCGTGCGTGCGTGTGTGTCTGCTTCAGCGCTTAGATTTGATTTTATCAAGATTTTGCGCTATATAAATATTGTAATTATTATTATTATTATTAATAAACTCTGAACTCGGGTGAACTAGGCCTAGTTGGTACCCTACACGGCTGCTGTTTATCTAGTCTCCACTGTCGGGCAGATTTGCAAGATGGCTGCTGTTTGTTGACATCGGGGGGGCAACAGATCGTCAGCAGACCTACTAGGTTTGTTGTGTGAACATTTTCATTTATAAACTATCCTTAGTCTCAGAATTTGTTAACGAAGATCTGCGAAGGTGTACCGAGGTTTAGGTGTCCGAAGGTACGCCACCAAAAGTGTGTCCTTACAGTTAAGCGAAAATGCCGGAAAGTTGTTACAATCATTGAATCAAGACGGTGAATCACGGAAATGGAATTATACAGGTCTCATCATCATCATCATCATTCTCCTGCCCGTGATGGGCGTAGAGGAGAGATGAGAGACACCCTTGAAGCCAGCCGTCGCCAACCGGTCCTGTCCTCCGCCTGTCGCACCAGCGTGGGGCCATCCAACCTGGTCCATTCTTTGATGTTGTCCATCCAGCATTTGGCTTGTCGTCCCCTTCGTCTGCCGCCTCCCAGTGTACCCTGGAGGACCGTTTTGGGCAGTGAGTTGTGGCGTGTGACATGCCCGAACCACGACAGCTTCCTGTTCTTGACTTTTGCCAGGAGGGGTTCTTGTGGGCCTGCAAGTGTTGTTATTTGGCTCCACACAAAGTCGTTTGTCTTCCGATCTTGCCAAGAGATCCCGAGCAAGCGCCTGAAGCATTTAGTTTCAAACGTCTGGATTCTCTTGGTGGTCTCTGCTGTCATGGTCCAACTCTCGCATCCATACAGCAGGATGGGGAGCACCAGGGACTTGTACAGCTTCATCTTCGATGGAAAGCCGATCTCTCTGCTCTTCCAGATCTTGTTTAGCTTTACCATTGCTGCTGTTGCGATCGCTAGTCTGGTCTTGATTTCTGTTGTAGAGCGACCGTCTTTGGTGAGAGTGGCGCCAAGGTATTTGAAAGTGTCCACTTCTTCAAGCTGTTGCCCGTTCATGTAGATTTCAGCATGGGTGTTGGTTGTGCTGTTGACCAGGACTTTGCTTTTTTCTGTGCTCACTTCTATTCCGTGTGCACCTGCACTTTCTTCCAGTCTCATGGTCAGGTCTTGTAGTTACAGGTCTAGTCCAGCAAAACTGCGGAAAAAAGCCATTACTGGACGTTTGCAAACTATGTAGATATTCAGTAGCAGGGCATAAACATTTCTGTTTCTAAGATTGTCAATAATATAATGTCGATTACCATTTACATCCACCCATCCTGATTAACACAGTCTGACAGTGTCACGAGTGTGAACAGTACCCGGCTAACCCCAAACTTTCAGACCCCTAAAGGCCAGCTCTGTAATCCTCCTAAACCAAGACCCGAGTGATCATTGCTTATGTCTCTTTTAAAAAACCACTAATCTTCCCTTTAAAACTTAAAAATTTTTTTACTGGACCTCCAGTGTCTTACTTGTATTTTCAGTTATGCTGGACAAGATAATTGGTTGGTCCTCCGTACGAAAGCGTCTGCAGGCACCACGGCTAGGTGTATTGTGGAAATCACAAAATAACAAGTTGAGAGTGGACAAGAGTAAACTGCAGTCTCTACGACAAAGACAACTGAGAGAGTGCAGCCATCGGTTTGCTGTGCCTCAAAGCTGCATGAAATATCGCCAGAATTCATTCTTCCGGAGGATAAACAAGGAACATAAAGAGCTGTCGGCCAGGATGGTGCAAGCTCGCATTGCAGCAGGCTTGAACAAGTGGCAGACAAAACAGCACTCGGCCACTCCAGCTGCAACCCCAGATTCCCTTGTCCGGTAATGTCTGAGAATAGGGTATAGAATTGTGAGGCCAGAATAGGGTATAGAATTGTGAGGCCAGAATAGGGTAAAGAATTTTGAGGCCAACATAGGGTATAGAATTAGAATTGTGAGGCCAGAATAGGGTATCGAATTGTGAGGCCAGTTAACATCGAAATTTATGATGGGGATGGTGGGGGGGGGGAGGGGGGGGGCGAGAAGAGACTGGGATGTCAGTTCACAGTTTGAACTTCTACTCATGTTTTAAGAGAAAGTTTGAAAAACCAAAGCCAGTTCCACACATTGGTCATGCAACTGCTCAGAGTCAGTTACACATGCTAATGCCACAGTAGCGGCTACTGTTCAAGGTTAGTTAAACACTGCTAGTGCTTTTGTGTTAACGTTATGTTTGAAAGGCATCCAATGGTAAACTGCCATTGTTTGACAGAGCTTTGACATAGCCTCAGATCATCAGTGTTTTGATGCAGTGATACATACAGTGGTGGTGTCCTTTTTGTGCTCTGTGTGCTATATTTTCAGATTATATCAAATTATGTAGGCTGGCTGGATCTGTTGGCAGAGTCAGTTTGTACTGATATTTCTTATTCATTTCTTTTGTCACAGTGGATTTACCATGTTGATTTACCAAGTGAACTGAAACTCAGGCTGCTTTTCGGAGTTTCCCTTTGAGAGTGTGTTGCCAACATTTCAGAAAGGAAAGAAGGCAAATTGGCCTTCAAGGGGTGGGGAGGGGGAGGAGGAGCTGGGAAATCAACCTATCTGTCCAATGTTTTATACCAGGGCAGCCGCTTGAATGCCCTGCTCTTCCTGATTTTCAGCTGCCATGGGATCATTAGCATGCATGGGCCAAAAGCACATGAGTCTGACTATTTTTTGTCCCCTTCCGAAGGACTAGATGTTCAGTTTGATTTTCCTGTCAAATTGAGGAGAAAAGTTGAGACCTCAATGGGGGGTGAACCCCGGAACCTCGAGTTTAGTTACTGGCAGGCAAACATCTGAACCATTCTGCCAATCTTTCCCATGGTCGCAAGGTGTGGTATTTTGACTTAAATCCCAGCCTGCTACATAAACTAAAAGCTGTTGATTTCGCTGCCCATCTTAATTTTTCTGTCAGTCTGGTGATGTCAGCTTAATGTTTCATCTAGGTCCTTTCCTGCCTCTTCCCATTTCAGAACCGTACTGGTACAGGGTATTACACAGGCTTAAGGAGTCTGCCAGGTAGTTGTGCATATGGTCATAAATGAGTGCAATGAATCCAAACTCAGGTGGACCACTACACTATTACACTATTTACAGTCACTGACTTCAAACAATGTGTGCATCAGTGTATCAGATCAGTCATTCGTTCTCTAAACAAAAATCACTTGGTAAGTTGTAAAGTTCTATAAACTGAGAATGTAGGCTAGTATTTAGTAATAACTGTTGAAATGAAAAAAAAAATCATGGAATTTACTTAAGTTGTCTTGTGGTGAATTTTTAATGTGCTGGTCAACTTTTTTTTTCTCAGAATTTTAAGTTCTGTTCTTGGATTTCACTTCCAGCCCCTCTCCCTTGAAGATGTCAATCCCAGCTTTCATTGCTTCAGCTGCAAAATTGTCTTGTTTGCTGCTCATCCTAATGCTTCAATCATTCTTGTGGTGTCAGTGTTTGATAGGCCCCATCCCTGCCTCCCGTCCTCACCATTTCAAGATCTTGCCAGTGCATAGAGTGTTTGGACAGGATCAAGAAGTTTTGTTAAATAACTGCTGATAGATTTCGGTGGAGTGCATATATAGAACTGTCTGAATACAGTAAATTTCTCTTTAACAAATCCCAGACTCCAGACTCAGAACACTTGTTGTCCCTGTTTTGTCTGTGTGTTTGTTGTTATTGTTGTCATTGTCATGGATTGTGTGGGCTGGCATCACCTTGTCATAGTAACTAACTAATGAGTCATTTGTGAGTAGACAGAATAAAAAGATAAAAATAGATAGTACTTGAGCTATAGTCCTCACCAGAAAGACAACAGCATCAGCCTAAAAAAAATGAAAGCCATCATCACATCTCCATTCAGAGCACCCCAGTTACATGACAGTTATCACCACCTGTTTTGGCAAGAGCAAATCATTATTCTTCACTTGCATGATGGATACAGTGCGCTGAACCATCACATGACAAGTGTTTCTGATTTGTACCATCCGTTTGGTACCCCTGTGGAGAAGCTAACCAGACAGCAGAACACATCTTTCAAGACTGAGAGCTACTAACTGCTGTCCTCCATCACATGGCACCTGTGACGTTAGTGCATATGGAATTCATTCCGAGCATGGAGACATCATCTTGAGAAACTGAAACTGAAACTGAAACTGAGTGAGGAAGTGTGACCGCTCTTGAGCCTGCTGGAAAAGTTTTATGGGCATGTATGTGTGCCTCAGAAGAGAGTCTTGTTTGGAGTTTGTTCAGGAGGGATTCATCACACTTGGACAGTTCCATATGTGCTCCACCCAAATCTGCCGGCAGTTATCTAGCATATTCCCTGAGCCTGCACAAAACCCTTTGCACTGGCAAGGTGTTGAAATGGGTGTTAGAATGTGGCGACTTTGTATTCAGTTCTTGCTTTGATTGGAAGCAGGTGTACTTTTGACAAGAATATTTTTGTACTGCGTTGCTGTTTGGGTGATGGTATTACAAATACTTATGTAATCTTTATGTTAGAGATTTTGTGTTTAAACACACACACCTATACCCACATGTGTACACACACACAGACACAGACAGCAGGCAGGCAGACAGGCAGGTATTATGTCACTGACTCATCTGTCCCAGTACATGACATAGCTGTGGTCAACAGTCAGATTATTTTGTCAGTGATAGCAGTGTTATGATGAACAGTATGTGTCTGCACTTATCAGCATTTCATCATTTGCTGTATATTATCTGTGTTGGCTTGACCATCACATATTGATATTGTTATTAGCAGTCAGTAACCTGTGTTAGCTCGCTTAGTGTGTGTGTTGGGCATATCATCAGCAGGTAAGAAATCTGAGTTGTGAATCTAGATACGCTGAGCATGTGGGTAGTGTGGCTTTGGAAAATCCTTGTTGTTATATTATGGAGTTGGGAGTTTGTTCAAGAGGGATTCTTTGCACTTGGATAATCCCATATGTGCTCCACCCATATCTGTCATCAGTTGTCTGGTAGACTCCCTGAGCCCACACAAATCCTATGCTCTGGCAAGTCTTGAAATAGGGAGGGGAGGAAAGGTACCCAGAAACTCTAAATTGACATAACCAGAATGATGGAAACACTGAGATGTGCAGCAAGTAGGCCAGTTTTTAATTTTGAGGATGGAATTGAACCCAAGATATCAGATATTGAGTCCAAGGCTCTGCGAAAAAAACTAACCAAGTGACGCAATGACTAACCATGAATAACTGTCAGTGATGATAAAAAGATGATGATTATCATAGTTCCAAGGTTTTGCATTCACTCCAGAGGGTGGGCTCATCCATATTTTGTAATTGTCAAGGGTACTTTGACAGTGTTTTTGTTTTCTTTCCAGTGACAAACAGATTGTGAAAATGGACATAGTGCGGCTGTATGGTCATGAGGTGAAGGACTTCAGTTCGCAGTATGGGGCAGAGGAGCGAATGTCGTACGCCGCGCAGAATCTGGCAGGCAGCCACAGCATCTATCCCAGCTATGGCGACTTCACTCAAGCCTGTGTGTTTGTAAGTTGATACTTTGAGGGCAATTGGCACAGAGGTATAACTTGCTGTCCTGGTCTGACAACTCAGGTTCAAGTTTGGGTTGGGAAAACTATTGTGTGTGTTGAATGTGTAAGGTCTTCTGCAAATTTCCAGTCGGAAAGGCCTCAGTTCAATTTGCCTAGATACCTCCACCTGTTAGGTGAAGGTGGAGATTTTTCTGATCTGCCTTATCATTGTGTGTGCAGCCCTGCTAGCACCTGAGGCTTTTGCTTGAATATGCATGCACACCAAACATTTGCATGTTAAGCCAAGCAGCTCACATAAAGATAAGTTGACCCTTTGACTTCTGCACCCCATCCACCAGCATCCTGCATTGTCAATCATGCTAGCAAAGCAAAAGCTTAACCCTGTGATTACCTCACCCTGTCCATCAGCTTCCTGCAGGAAGCTGGTGGATAGGGTGAGGGAGTCAAAGGGTTATGTTTGTGCAGTTGGTAGATGTGGTGCGGGAGTCAAAGGGTTAACAAGTTTGATGAAGTGTTGATTGTACACACAAAAGTCGTATCGGTTCATCTTAATGTTTGATATTTACAGAGGACTTACGGCCCTTGGTGGAGGCTGGCACCTTCTGCCCCAAAACCATACCTGAAAACTCCTAACCCTGACAATCTGGGCAGTGAGGACTTTATAGGTAAGCTCTTTTGGTCAGGTAAGGAAGAACAAAGGTGTTAAAACATTTCTTCTACTTCTTCCTGAACTCTGTGAAGAGTCATTGGAGTGCTGTGCTGAAGAAACTGTTCACCAGATTCCTCCAGCTTTTGTATGCTGACTGGGTCTCTGCAGATGGTTCGTCTGTCCATTCCGCAATGTTGTCAGTCCATCGTTTTTGTTTTTTTTTTTCTGTTTTTTGCTCCATCTCTCCCTTTCATCAGTTCCCTGAAGAACTGATTCAGCAAGGCCATTGGATAAAACATGATAAAAGTACCAAATCAGATGACCTGTGCATGTGTCTGTGCAATACATTTAAGAGCTACACAAATCAAGGGGTGGCGATGTACTGTGGCAAACATGCTGTCCCTGAGAATAGCAGCCTGACTTTCTCACGGTAAATCTGTTGTGAAAACGGTCACATGCTGCTGAGTTGCACACTGTGAGAATGTTCGCAGCAGGCAATCTGCCAGCTTGTACAGTTCACAGTGAACTTTTTTTTTTAATTGAAATATCAAACATTCCAGAGGATCCCAAACAGTGTGTTTCAAATACATATTCCGTCCTCCCTATGTAATATGACATGAATGGTGTCATTGATTTCATGGCTTATGTTTAACAGAGAGCAGCCACCCTCCTGCCTTACTTCAAGCACTGTGTTTTCATTGACAGAATGGCGATAAAAAGGGTTTTTCAAAATAGCTCAAGCTGTAGAACTTGATCAAGTGGAAGGTTCAGGTGAAGAAATAGGAGTTGATCATTACTTTAGTAGTAATAGGAGTGTTGAAGAGGAAGATTTTGTTGCTGATATTCCCAAAAAAGGATAGAAATGAAGAGTTTGAAGATAATGAAGAGGCACCATCAAGTGTCAGCTGTGAATCAGTGCAAGACAAGAAAACCCACTGCTTTGGATGTGTACTGTGTTTTCTTAACCACTGATTTCAGCAAAAGAATGAAATTCGAGACAAGTGAATGTGCAATTATGTGTCTGTATGCGTCTTTTGTAGTGTGTGTGTGTGTGTGTGTGTGTGTGTGTCTGTGTGTCTGTGTGTCTGTGTGTCTGTGTGTGTGTGTCTGTGTCTATCTGTTCATCTGTGCATTCAACAGTGAAATTAAGTATGTTGTGTGTTCATGATAGTTGAATGTATGTTCTGTCATATCTTAGTGTTGCACACTTGTTTATAGCCAGTAATATATAGGGGCATATACAGTTTTGGTTTACGCTTTCAGAATTTGGGAATTTTCGTTCAGAGTAGACTCTTTTCAAGAGTGTCAAACAAAGAGAATGGGATTATTTTGATATTTCAAACATTATCAATGGAAAGGAAAAGGTTATTTTCTGTGAATGTGTAAAAACATGTCCACTGTTTGTTGAAATGTTTCCACACACACACACAAACAAATTAAACACACATAATTGGGTACCTCAGACAGTTTATGTGCTGTGGTACCAGCAGTGTTATCAGTGAACAGTGAGGGTATGTAGGTTTGAGTTGGCAGTGTTAAAAATTCTTTGTATCTGCTAACATTACCCAGCATAGTTATGTGTGGTAATTTATATCTCAGATGCAAGTTTGAATGATTTTTCTTATGATATATGTAGTAACTGAGAAGATAAAAAAGTAACTTTCTTTTTGCAAAGGGTAAAATTGGAAAAAAAATTTTTTTCACAAGTTACAGAGATGATTAGAATCTGGATTTGAACCTGTAACATTTGTTGTGATGGAGTTGTTTTGTTTCTGTGTTACAGGGATGTTGTATACGGAGTGATTGTGCCCATTTACTCTGTTACAGAGGTGTTGTATAGCGAGTGACTGTACCCAGTCACTGCACCACAGAGATGTTGTATAGCGAGTGACTGTACCTGGTTACTGTGTTACAGAGGTGTTGTTATAGTGAGTGACTGTGCCTGGTTACTGTGTTACAGAGGTGTTGTATAGTGAGTGACTGTACCTGGTTACTGTGTTACAGAGGTGTTGTATAGTGAGTGACTGTGCCTGGTTACTGTGTTACAGAGGTGTTGTATAGTGAGTGACTGTATCTGGTTACTGTGTTACAGAGGTGTTGTATAGTGAGTGACTGTACCTGGTTACTGTGTTACACAGAGGTGTTGTATAGCAAGTGACTGTACCTGGTTACTGTGTTACAGAGGTGTTGTATTCTGGTTACTTTGTTTCAGAGGTGTTGTATAGCGAGCGACTGTATCCGGTGGCAGTGCATGTCTATGAGACGTACAACCCGGGCGCCATTGTGCGAATCATGGGCTGCGATTATCATCCTGGCACCGATGTTGACACTGGCAAGCAAAGGTAATCATCTCCCTTTTACCTTCTTCTTCCCAAACATTTTCAGCTGTGATGATTTCTTTGCTGCTTGTTTTGTTTGTTTTGCTTATTCTGTTTTGTTTTGGAAAAGCATGATACCAGTGAGAGGACTGAACAAGATTAATGTACATTCGCTTGACCAAAATTAACATACATGCATTATGTCAAAAAATCTGTTGTATGTCATGTATACTTGCATGTTGTATGGATGCAAAGCCTGGACAGTCAACACGCAAAGTCAGAACAAGATTGAGGCAGTTGATGAGAGTTTCTAAAAAGAATGCTAAGGCTTCCGTGGACAGCAAAGAAAACAAATTAGACAGTCTTGAACAAGCCAAACACAAAAAGAATGTTAATGAAGAAGATTAAGAAAAGACAAGCAATATTTATAGGACATTTTATGTGTCATGAGAAACTTGAGCACCTAGTCACAACAGGAAAGCTGGAGGGAAAAAGAGCGCCAGGTAGACACGGGAAGAAAATGTCAGACAGATTTGTGGAAGGGATGAAGACAGAAAGGGTGGGAGATGTACTAGCAGTGACAAAAGATAGATTCATATGGAGGGCCATGATTGTCAGTCATAAGGGCCAGATTGTCAAGATTCATGGAGGGCCATGATTGTCAATGCCATGCAGCAGGGCACATGGTGTATGATGACTGCATGAACATAACTGAAATGAAACATGAAAAGATAAGTAGTAACATACAAGGGTACATTGTTAATGTTTATTATACACAGTAGGTTGTTTTTTTGTTTAGTTGTTCTAAGCAGTGTTTGCTCGAAATTGTTTATACACATTGTGTGGCCCACATCATGTGCAGGTGTTAATTTGTTGCTGAACAGTCTGCATACTCTGGTGGGACTGCTTGCTGGGTGTCGTTTTGTCTCTTCTAGTGTCTGAATACTGACAAGGCTTACCAGATCTTTGACATGCATATTTGATGGTGTGTGTGTGTGTGTGTGTGTGTGGCGTGTGTGTGGTGTGTGTGTGTATGTGTGTGTGTGTGTGTGATTCTGTGTGTGTGTGTGTGTGTGTGTGTGTGTGTGTGTGTGTGTGTGTGTGTGTGTTGTGTGTGTATGTTGGTGGTGGTGTGTTGTGCGTGACTCTGTGTGTGTGTGTGGGGGGGGGGAGGAGGGTGCGTATGTGTATGTGTGTGTGTATGCCTTTACTCTTGAATGTTGCTCAGGCACCAGCAGTATATGAGTGTGTGTGTGAGTATGTGTGTATACATGTCTGTGTGTCTGCGTTTGTGTGTGTGTTTGTGTATGTTTTTTGTGTATGTGTGTTTGTGTGTGCGTGTGTTGTTTTTGTGTGTGTGTGTGTGTGTGTGATGTTGTGTGTGTGTGTGTGTGTGTGTGTGTGTGTGTGTGTGTGTGTGTGTGTGTGTCATGTGTGTGTGTGTGTGTTCCATTAAATGGTAGAAATATTGTGTATGGTTGTGTTTGAACTCTTGCAGTCAATGGAGGACGCTATGGTCAGGAAGTGCGGTGAAGACTCCACAGAAAGCTCGCATCTTTTCTCCCCCTATCCGCCGGATCGACACACCTATCAAGTAAGTTATTTCACTCCTGTTGTGGAGTGATTTGAATTTTCATATTTTATTGGGAAAAAAGCAAGAATTGCCCAAGCCAAACAAAGAATGGTCCATCTTAATAACATTTGGAAAGACAGATATTTAGGAAATGAGCTCAAACTTAAAATAGTGTGAATACTGATTTGGCCTGTTGTGTTATAACTCATATGAAAGTGAAAGATGGAATCTTAAAGCTGCAGATGAAAACAGAATCATATGTGCAGAGATGTGGTTCTGCAGAAGACTCCCAAGAATAAGCTGGACTGAAAGACGAACAAACCAAAGCATTCTGGTAGAACTGAACAAACAACCTGAACTTTTAGGCCTGGTTAGGAAAATGAAAATGAAATACTTTGGACATGCTATGAGACATCAGAGCTGCCATGTAATGAAGACTGTGGCCCAGGGCAAAATGAAAGGCAAGAGACAAGGAAGACCGCCGATTTCCTATGCAGAGAACATAACCAAATGGACGAAGTTATCGAATGACGAAATCTGCAGAAGGACTGTAGACAGAAGGGGATGGAGACAGCTGACTGGGTATGCATCAATGGCTCAATCAAGAATGATGTTGCCCACAGGTGAACAGGTGTCCCTTTTCCTATGCCACATTTACGGTAACAGAATCTGGGACAGTTTTTAAAAGTCTAGGTAGGGATTGGTTGGGGCCAAAAAATCCCACAGTAATTTTTTGGACTGAAGGGGGTTCAAGCTCTTCACCTCCAGTTATAAGTAATTTAGGTCTGTTTTTGGATATGTGTAGTGTCGTCAGTTATGTTTAAATTTGTATTCAGGGATGTTTTTTTTAAAATCCCCTTTGTGATAAATTGGATGGGGTGTCATTGACAGGGGCATCTCCTAGATCATATGCATGAATGTATATGAATGCATTGATATGTTTACTTAATTTTCTTTTCCATTTTTTTTTAACTGTTGAAGTATTGGGTATGTTTTGAAAGGTTATAGCCCTGACATGGCTCTGCACAGTCGGCTGGGCTTTAAACAACAGCAATGACAATGACAACAGTAATCTCCTAGTCAGTAGCCTGTTTATGCTGACCACTTTGGCTGGTTAATGATGATGATGTTTTTTATTGTCTGTGCCAGTTTGATTCGTTTAGAACTGAACCACAAGCTGCTGCACTACTACACGGAGCTGGACTGCGTGATGCTGAGTGGCGTCAGGCAGCAGCCGAATGAGCAGGTCTACCCCTCCCTTCAAGCCCGAGCCGCAAACTTGTCTGAGGGTGCCTTAGGCACGGCCGCGTCCTGTCAGGACGAAGATGTACGCGGTGGTTGGTGGAGTCGGAGGAAGTGGAAGAAGGAGAAGGGGGCTGGGGAGGGGCAGGTGCTGCAGGATCTGGCCTCACTCAACATCTCGGCCCCTGATTCCAGTGAGACTCCCAGTGAACTGGTCTTCAGCATGCTGCCTGTGAGGCTTTTGTTTGTCTGTAGTGCATTTGTGACCGATGTTTGGCTTGTTTTTTTTGTTTTCTTTTGTTTTTTTTACTGGTTTTTGTTTTGGTTTGTTTGCTGTCCTGTTTTTTATGATATTTTAGTGGTAGTGGTCATAGAATCTGGGACAGTTCTTCCCATGACTGTGATGATGAAGATGATGTTGACAATGATGATGATTGGGATGTTGTTCACAAGACTCTGATGATGAAGATGATGTTGATGATGAGGACGATGACGATGATGGAGATGTTTTTCTCAAGACTGAGGATGAAGATGATGTCAACGATGACAGTGATGATGATGATGGGGATGTTGTTCGCAAGACTGTGATGATGTAGATGATATCAACGATGACAATGATGATGATGATGGGGATTTTTCTCTCAAAACTGTGATGATGGTGATGACGATGATGATGGTGAAGATGATGTTGATGACGATGACGATGATGATGGGGATGTTTTTCACAAGACTGATGATGAATATGATGTTGATGATGATGCTGCTGATGCTGGGGATGTTTTTCACAAGACTGTGATGATGAAGATGATGTTGACGACAACGATGATGATGGGGATGTTTTTTTTTTTACACGACTTTGATGATGAAGATGATGTTGATGACGGCGACAAAGATTATGATGGGGATGTTTTTCACAAGACTGTGATGATGAATATGATGCTGCTGCTGCTGTTGATGATGGAGATGTTTTTTTTACAAGACTGTGATAATGAAGATGACATTGATGACGATGATGATGATGATGATGGGGATGTTTTTCACCAGAATGTGATGATGAAGATGATGTTGACGATGACAATGATGATGGGGATGTTTTTCACAGGACTTTGATGATGAAGATGATGTTGATGATGATGATGATGGTGATGTTGATGGGGATGTGTTTTTTTAATTATAATTTTACAAGACTGTGATGATGTTGACGACAATGATGATAGGTATGTTTTTTATAAAGATGGTGATGATGAAGATGATGTTGACAACGATGATGAAGATGATGATGATGATGAGGACGACAACAATGACGATGATGATGGGGATGTTTTCACAATACTGTGATGATGAATATGATGTTGACAGTGATGACGATGATGGGGATGTTCATCATGATGCTCATCATCATCATCATGTGCCCTGCCGCATGGCGTTGACGATCATGGCCCTCCATATGTATCTATCCCTTGTTGCCACAAGCACATCTTCCGCCCTCTCCGTCCAATATTTTCTCCCTGGCTTTACCTGGTGCTGTCTTTCTCTCCAGCTTTCCTGGATTGAGACTGCACAATAGGGCTGCACTCTACACTTACTTTTATATCTTATCATCAACCAGGCCTGAGAGATACAGACACCTGCATTATTAATCAGGAGATTTGAACAACACCCTCAGTGATGCATCCCAGAGCCATTTATTTCTGCCCAGTGTGAACTATCTTCGTGCCCTACCTGTTCTTTAATCCGCCTTAAGGACAGCCATACTCCATCTGTGTGTGTGTGTGGTAAACTTCATCATAGAGTCTGCCTAGCGGACTTTTCCTGTATAAGTTCAGCATGTAAATTTAATGTGTGTGCAGAGTATGTGTTATTCTGCTGCCTGGAAAGCAAACAAAATGAGTAGATCAACACCTTGTGGCATGGCAGGTGATGATGATGATGATGATGATGACAATTGTTTGTGAAGTGTTAAGATTCTGAGATGTTGTCTTGTAGCTTGTTACAGTTCTTTGTGATGTGTTACAATTGTAACATAGTACCATCATGTGTTACACAGGAAGAGATCATCCTGATAATCTTGGGTTACCTGGATTTCCCCTCCCTGGGCCGTGTTGCACAGACCTGCAGGTAGGCACGAACTTTTCGCGTATCTGTAGGTAATAGGGATAGGGATGGTGTATGGGTGGGGGATGATTGTTTTTTTTTTCAACTTTCAGTTTTGTTCTAATTCAGTATACATTAATTCATCAGCCTTTTGTACGTATTGTGAAATTTCTATGAATAACTGTGTGTAATTAGGCTTTTTTCTAAATGGGCAAAGTGTAATGCTGTAATGCAGTATGGTAAATTACGTTTATCACTTTATTTTGCTAAAAGAGCAGTGTATATTTATGTGCAAAATGTTCCATTCCAATGGGCTGCATGTCCAGAGGTATGAAAACCATACATGTGCTCACAGTAGTCACTATGACAGTCACATGCATTATTTGTATTGATGGGTGCTGTGGCTAAGTGGGTATACTTCTCTGATGTTTTGTTGAGTTATCATTACTACCTTGTGTGATACGTTATTTTTGGTGTTTTCAGATTATTACAGAGACATGCATACGACTCCATCCTGTACACAGAACTCAACTTGCAACCCGTGTGGAATCTGGTAGGTGGTATAGATGTCTGTGTAGATTGTGTATGGAATTTGTCTGTTCAGATTGTATATGGAATTTGTCTGTTCAGATTGTGTATGGAATTTGTTCATATTGTGTATGGAATTTGTTCAGATTGTGTATGGAATTTGTCTGTGTAGATTGTGTATGGAATTTGTTCATATCGTGTATGGAATTTGTTCAGATTGTGTATGGGATTTGTCTGTTCAGATTGTGTGTGGAATTTCTCTGTTCAGGTTGTGTATGGAATTTGTCTGTGTAGATTGTGTATGGAATTTGTCTGTGTAGATTGTGTATGGAATTTGTCTGTGTAGATTGTGTATGGAATTTGTTTGTTCAGATTGTGTATGGAATTTGTCTGTGTAGATTGTGTATGGAATTTGTTCATATTGTGTATGGAATTTGTTCATATTGTGTATGGAATTTGTTCAGATTGTGTATGGAATTTGTTCAGATTGTGTATGGAATTTGTTCAGATTATGTACAGAATATGTCTGCCCAGATTGCGTATAGATTTTTTCTGTTCATATTGTGTATGGAATTTGTCTGTTCAGATTGTGTATAGAATATGTCTGCCCAGATTGCGTATAGATTTTTTCTGTTCATATTGTGTATGGAATTTGTCTGTTCAGATTGTGTATAGAATATGTCTGCCCAGATTGCGTATAGATTTTTTCTGTTCATATTGTGTATGGAATTTGTCTGTTCAGATTATGTATAGAATATGTCTGCCCAGATTGTGTATAGAATTCGTCTGTTCATATTGTGTATGGAACTTCTGTTCAGATTAGGTATAGAATATGTCTGCCTAGATTGTGTATAGATTTTTTCTGTTCAGATTGTGTATGGAATTTGTTCACATTATGTATAGAATATGTCTACCCAGATTGTGTATAGAATTGATCTGCTCAGATTGTGTATGGAATTTGTTCACATTATGTATAGAATATGTCTACCCAGATTGTGTATGGAATTTGTCTGTTCAGATTATGTATAGAATATGTCTGCCCAGATTGTGTATAGAATTCGTCTGTTCATATTGTGTATGGAATTTCTGTTCAGATTAGGTATAGAATATGTCTGCCTAGATTGTGTATAGATTTTTTCTGTTCAGATTGTGTATGGAATTTGTTCACATTAGTATAGAATATGTCTACCCAGATTGTGTATAGAATTGATCTGCTCAGATTGTGTATGGAATTTGTTCACATTATGTATAGAATATGTCTACCCAGATTGTATATGGAATTTGTTTGTTTAGATTGTGTATGGAATTTGTCTTGTAGATTGTGTGTGGAATTTGTCTTGTTCAGATTGTGTATGGGATTTGTCTGGTAGATTGTGTATGGGATTTGTCTGTGTAGATTGTATATGGGATTTGTCTGTTCAGATTGTACATGGGATTTGTCTGTGTAGATTGTATATGGAATTTGTTTGTTCAGATTGTGTATGGAATTTGTTTGTTCAGATTGTGTATGGGATTTGTCTGTTCAGATTGTGTATGGGATTTGTCTGTGTAGATTGTATATGGGATTTGTCTGTGTAGATTGTATATGGGATTTGTCTGTGTAGATTGTATATGGGATTTGTCTGTTCAGATTGTATATGGAATTTGTTTGTTCAGATTGTGTATGGGATTTGTCTGTTCAGATTGTGTATGGGATTTGTCTGTTCAGATTGTGTGTGGAATTTCTCTGTTCAGATTGTGTATGGAATTTGTCTGTGTAGATTGTGTATGGAATTTGTCTGTGTAGATTGTGTATGGAATTTGTCTGTGTAGATTGTGTATGGAATTTGTTTGTTCAGATTATGTATGAAATTTGTCTGTGTAGATTGTGTATGGAATTTGTCTGTGTAGATTGTGTATGGAATTTGTCTGTGTAGATTGTGTATGGAATTTCTCTGTTCAGATTGTGTATGGAATTTGTCTGAGTAGATTGTGTATGGAATTTGTTTGTTCAGATTGTGTATGGAATTTGTCTGTTCAGATTGTACAGATTGTGTGTGGAATTTGTCTGTGTAGAATTTGTCTGTGTAGATTGTATATGGAATTTGTCTGTGTATATTGTGTATGGAATTTGTCTGTGTAGATTGTGTGTGGAATTTGTTTGTTCAGATTGTGTATGGAATTTGTTCAGATTGTACAGATTGTGTGTGGAATTTGTCTGTGTATATTGTGTATGGAATTTGTCTGTGTAGATTGTGTATGGAATTTGTCTGTGCAGATTGTGTACGAAATTTGTCTGCTTGGCGATCGATGAATTCTGATATATTTTATGATATCTCATTGTTATTATAATTTTATGACCTTTTTTTCAGGTGGGTGCCCATACACTGGAAGGACTTGCACATCGCTGTGACCATCTGCAGAGACTGAACTTGTCTTGGTGTAGTCACTGGGACCCCAGTCATAGGGCTGGCTTTCTGCAGTAAGCAAACACTTTTCACTGACTGACAAAACTCTTGTTTTTGTTGGTTTTGGGTTATAATGTAATTGCTGTTTCTATGTTCTATTTCTGCTGCAATCGGTTTCATGATACTATTGCGGACCCCAACCATAGCACTGGCTTTTTTTGCAGTAAGCACACACTTTTCACTGACAAAACTCATATTTTTGTTGTTTTTTTTAGGTCATAAAGTGATTGCTGTTTCTCTGTTCTATTTCTGTTGCAATTCCACGGTACTATTGCACTTTTGCACATGGGATGAACAAAACTTTCTGAAAATCTTGAAAAATTTTACTGGCTGGTCATTAAATAGATAAACCTTTTAGTAGTTAAATTTGTTGGTAATCAGTCATGAATTAACTTTGAAAACTGAGTTTTAAGGTGATCAGACACCTTGACTCACATAAAACTGGTTTTTATCTTTTTTCCCCTGACAATCCAAACTTTTCTTAGCTGTGTGTATGCACTTTGTTTTGCCCACACTGTGCAGGTGGCATGTTGCTGCACAGTCTGCATACACCGTCTTTGGTGGGTTTGCATGCTGGGTGTTTTCATGTTTCCATAAGCCACCGGACACTGGCATGATTTACAGGATTCATAACATGCATATTTGATATTCTGCATGCATATAACCGCACAAAAGGATTTCAGGCATGAACAGGTGTGCCCACATAGTTCAGACATTAACAGGTGTGCCCACATAGTTCAGACATTAACAGGTGTGCCCACATAGTTCAGACATTAACAGGTTGTGCCCACATAGTTCGAACATTATCAGGTGTGCCCACATAGTTCAGACATTAACAGGTGTGCCCACATAGTTCAGACATTAACAGGTGTGCCCACATAGTTCAGGTATTAACAGGTGTGCCCACATAGTTCGGACATTAACAGGTGTGCCCACATAGTTCAGACATTAACAGGTGTGCCCACATAGTTCAGACATTAACAGGTGTGCCCACATAGTTCAGACATTAACAGGTGTGCCCACATAGTTCAGGTATTAACAGGTGTGCCCACATAGTTCGGACATTAACAGGTGTGCCCACATAGTTCAGGCATTAACAGGTGTGCCCACATAGTTCAGACATTAACAGGTGCGCCCACATAGTTCAGACATTAACAGGTGTGCCCACATAGTTCAGGTATTAACAGGTGTGCCCACATAGTTTGGACATTAACAGGTGTGCCCACATAGTTCAGGCATTAACAGGTGTGCCCACATAGTTCAGGTATTAACAGGTGTGCCCACATAGTTCAGGTATTAACAGGCGCCCACATAGTTCGGACATTAACAGGTGTGCCCACATAGTTCAGGTATTAACAGGTGTGCCCACATAGTTCAGGTATTAACAGGTGTGCCCACATAGTTCAGGTATTAACAGTTGTGCCCACATAGTTCAGGTATTAACAAGTGTGCCCGCATGTCGATCCGGGAGATTGGAAAAATCAGCACCTTTTACCCAGCAAGCAGACTTAATGTCCTACTGTAATAGATAAATATTATTGTATGTGTGTAAGGGAGAAGACTGGTGACATGGTTCAGACATTCGCCTGCCAGTAACTAAACTGGAGGTTCCAGGGCTCGCTCCCAGTAGAGGCCTTGACTTTTCTCCTCAGTGTGACTGGAAAATTGAACTGAACATCTAGTCCTTCGAAAGGGGACAAAAAACGAGTCAGACCTGTGTGCCTTCTGGCTGCGCACTCTGAAGATCCCACGGAAGTTGAAAATCGTGAAGAGCAGGGCATTGCTCGGCTACCTTGGTATAAAGCATTGGATAGATAGGTTGATTTCCCAGGTCCCACCCCTTGAAGACCAATTAGCCTTCTTGCTTTTAGGAAGTCTTGATAAAAAAAATATATATGAATTTGAATTTGAAGTGAGGGAGAGGAGATGGGTGCCGCCTTCATGGTGCTGGCCCCAGGAAAAGTTGAGGTTTCTGCCATCTCACTCCCCTACGATCAAAGGGTTATGGAACTATCTAGGTAAGACCTCAGGACCTGGCCAGCTCATGGGTTTATATGCAGGCTTAAGGCTTGTGCCGTGATAATTCTAGATCTTCTCCTTCACATGGCACCTGTGACGTTAGTGCATATGGAATTCATTCCGTGCGCGGAGACGTCATCTTGAGAAATTGAAATTGAAAATTGAAATTATATGTGCTTGTTTTCACCCAGCTGTTTTCCCCACAGGGGACAAAAATGTGGAATCTAAGTAACTAAACATTACCACATGCTACTTGCATGATTGAAAGAGAAAGAGAGGTAAATGTTAAAACCTAAAGGAAGCATCACTGCTACTGTTCTGATTATTAACCCTTTGACTTCCGCACCCTGTTCACCAGCATCCTGCATTGTCAACCATACTAGCAAAGCAAACACTTAATCCTTTGACTCCCTCACTCTATCCACAGTGTTTACAATGTCATTTACAGTGTGGTATTTACAGTGTTATTTACAGTATGTTGTGTACAGTTTCATTTACAGTGTGGTCATAGGGTCATTGACAGTGTGATGTTTACAGTGTCTTTTGCAGTATGATGTTTTCAGTCATTTACAATGTAGTATTTACAGTGTCTAGGAGGATCCTGTACAGGGTAGACCGGGTTGGAAAGGCAGCTGGGCTGGACTTAAATTCAAAGAAGACAAAGGTTATGCATGTTGCAGGCAAATATAACACTAGACAGGACCAGATCATGCTAAACCAAGTCCCTCTAGAAAATGTCAAGGACTTTAGATATTTAGGTTCAGTCAAGACACACGATGGAACATGCTCAAAAGACATAAAGATGAGAATTGGAATGGCCAAGAACAGTATGGTTCAATTGAACAATATTTGGAAAGACCACAGCATAACAGCAGACCTTAAGATAAAACTCTTAAAATGTCTTGTCTGGCCAGTGATGTTATACGGCTGCGAGGCATGGACAATGAAGAAAGAGGATGAAAGACGAGTGGAAGCAGCAGAGCTGTGGTTTTACCGAAGACTGCTGAGGGTCAAATGGACGGATAGGCGCTCAAATGAAAGCATACTGAATGAGTTGGGTACTACACGCAAGCTTCTAGTACTCATACAACGGAGGAAACTGAAATATGTTGGACACGCAATTCGTAATGAGAGAACAGACTTGATGTCCACTGTCCTCCAAGGTAAAGTGGAAGGAAAGAGAAACAGAGGACGGCCACCTGCATCACTTGCTAGAAACATCACAAACATCAGTGGCAAGAAACTCCAGGAGGTGGTCAGACTTAGCCAAGATCGAGAGTGCTGGAGGCAACTTGTGAGGACATCATGTGCAGCGGCCAACACTGTTCCCGGTGACGCCGACAGGTGAGACAGGTGAGATTTACAGTGTCATTTACAATATGGTGTTTACATTGTCCTTTACAGTGTGATGTTTACAGTGAACTGTTTACAGTGTCATTTACAATGTGATATTTACAGTGTGCTACTTACACTTGGGGTGTTTACGGTATGCTATTTACAGTGTGCTACTTACACTTGGGGTGTTTACGGTATGCTATTTACAGTGTGGTGCTTTTACATCGTGCTTGTTGACAGGTTCATGTTTTCAGTGTCATTCACAGTGCAACGTTTTCAGTGCAGCGTTTACAATCTAGTGTTTTTTTCAGTGCACTGTTAACACTGTGGTGTGATTACAGGTTACTAAAGAGCTGTAAAAACATGCTGGGCTGCCTACAGCTGAGTAGCTGTTCTCTAGTCAACAGAGACACGCTAATACAGATCGCTGGCCTGTGCCCACGTCTCAAAGGTGATCAGTGTGGTCTTAGATAATTTGTTGGGATGCAGCATAAGAAAATCTTTACACTCGCCTGAGATTGTAATATAAAGTCTCAGGCGTTTAACCCTTTCCCTGCCACAGTATTTGTGGCCTTTTGCATTGCTGATGGCCGGGACAAAATCTTGGTTTTTTCGGTATTTCCACTAATTTGTTTACTGCTCATTCATTTCGCAAGATATCTTTTCAGTTTTTGGCATGTGTTTTCCTTATACCCTTGGCTATGGTTTGATGTCATAGTTGTTTCATCTGGTTGAAAAATAGTATGATTAGAGCTGATATAATGAGCCTTTTTCTAAAAAAAAAAGCTTTTGGAACATACGTACAAACACAGTAGCACATAAAACCACACCAAACGGAGCAAAATTTGTTTTTTGAAAATAAAAAACATCAAATGAAAAGTTTTCTTACTATTAATATTCTCTGTGAATGCTTTTCTGTGCAACAGTCAGTATGTTCTTGGGTGCAGCACAGTGGAGGAAGAGACAGAATAGGCAGTTGCTCCGCCATCTTGAATCACATTATCGGGTTCCATACTTTCCGATGGTAATTAGACTTATATTCAATTCTTTGAATGGTCAAAGGGAAAAAATGCTCTTTGACATCTCCACAAGAGGTTGGCCAAGTTTCTAGTGTTATATCCCATTTTCCCCCTGAAATTTTGATGATGAAAATCCTGTGGCAGACACGGCTACGGGCGTATGGACTTGTCAAAACGGCCCTGTAGCAGACATGGCATAAGCAGGGAAGAAGTTAATACTTTCTGCGGCTAGTTGGTAGAGCTATGGACTTGAGATCTGATATCTTGTGTTCAATCCCAGCCCACAACATTAAAATGGCCTGTTCGCTGCCCATCTTAAGGTTTCCGTCATTCTGGTGGTGTCAGTTTAGTGTTTGATAGGTCCCTTTTCCCCGTTCCTGTTTCAAGACTTTGCCTGTGCATAGGGTTTTGTGCATGCTCAGGAAATCTGTCAGATAATTGCTGGTGGAGTTTGGTGGAGCACATATGGAGCTGTCTGAGCGTGGTGAATCCCTTTTGAAATAACTCCCAACAACTCGGAGGTGATCTGTGTTTATAGTTTTCATGATTTTTTTCAAGACTATCTTGGGTCTGTTTCCTATGAGGATGCTGGCTACTCTTTCAATGTAAATAGTATTCCCCACCTCCTTGAAGTTTTGTGCTAGAAATGTCCTTTTTTCTGTTCACTTTTCTTTCTGCCTTGTTCCTTTGCTTTCTGTCATCTCTTCCCACCATTGTCTGCCTTGCTGGTCCATTAAGAAATGTGATGTGCAGAAGGAATTTTATGTAATTTTAGGTCTTTTTTATGTTTTAGTGTCCTTGATTATGTTCATGTTTGTATTATTTTTTTTAATACCCTAGTGATAAACAGAATGGTCAGTATCAGGGGCATACCTTTAGATTATGTCCATGAATGAATTGGTATGTGTATTTAGTTTTGTCCATTTTTTTCAGGGTCATTTAGGAGTTGTGTACATTTTGCATTAGTGGATAGGGTGCGGGAGTCAATGGATTAATATGTATATGTTAATGTGTATATGTATATACATATGTATATTGGCTGTTTGTTTTAGAGCTAGACTTGAGTAGTTGTCCAGAAGTGGACATGATGTCAGCTGCTTCACTGAGCCACCTGACAGACATGGAACACCTGAACCTGTACCGCACCCAGGTGGACACCCACACCGTTGTCTGCATCATCAGGTGAGACTGTAGAAGTCCAACAATATTGATAATAAAAAGAAGAGGAAGAAGATGGAAATTAAGGATGAGAAGAAAAATAATAATAAAGATAATGGCAAAAGTAATAACTGATGAGCACATTAGCCAAGTTTCTGCCTTGCCCTTTTGCTTTCTGTCTTTTCTTCCTATCATTTTCTGCCTTGCTGGTCCATTCACCTGTATGTGTTCAATAACATCTTACATACTTTGTCTTAGGATTGATAACTGGGTACATGTATTAAGTGCTTTTAGGACTGATAACTGTTACATGTATTAAGTGCTTTTTTGGGCACTGGGGAAATGTGATATGCAGAAGCATTTTTAGGTAACTTAGGCCTGTTTTTATATTCGTTTTAGCGTTCTTGGTTATATCTATTGCCCTTGGTTGCATTCAGGTATTTTTTAAATCCCTTGTGTGATAAATTGTATGGAGTGTCAATGCCAGGGGCGTCTCCTCAGATTGTGCGAATGCATTGATGTTTGTACTTAACTTTCTTTTCCTTTTTTTTCCTGTTAAGTCTTGTGTATATTTTGAAATGATTATAGCCCTTATATGGCTGTATGCAGTTGGCTGGGCTTTAAACAAAAATAACAATAAAAATAAGATTTTTTAATATCATGTTTATATGTTACTTTTGTGATGTTTGTGTGTTATTTGGGGTATGGTTGTGCATTTCAGGTGTATGCCCAAACTGAAACATCTTAATATAGGATCATGCAATTGATAGCAAACAGTGCTGAAGTGGTGCAGGAATTAGGACTCCATTGTCCGTAAGTATGCCTCCTGTTCTGTGTGTAAGCTGCTTTTTTAATCTTCCTTTAACCCTTTGACTCCACCAGCTTCTTGCATTGTCAACCACGGTAGCACAGCAAAAACTTAACCCTTTGACTCCCTCACCCCACCCACCAGCTTCTTGCAGGAAGCTGGTGGATAGGGTGATGAAGTCAAAGGGTTAAGTTTTAGCAGTTGGTAGATAGGGTGCGGGAGTCAAAGGGTAAAAAAAAAAAGGGGTGGGGGATTATTTTATATTGACTGGAGAGGGAGTTGTTGTCTGTCGGTCTTTGCCAAAAATGTGTCAGAAAGATTTTCTCAGCTGTTTATGGATGGATCTTTATAAAATCTGGGACTGTGCGGGAGTCAGAAATGCACAAATTGGAAGTCATGGTACCAAGATTAAGTTCACAGGCAAAAAAGTGGATGGAATTGGCACATTTTTGTGAACACTTTCTCAGAGTCTTCTCAGACTTCTTAGAGACTTCTCTGAATTTTGTTTTCACTATTGTGACAATCTGCCATTGTCCTTGTTTCATGTCAAGTTTTATTTGATTGGCTTGTTGTATTTGGTTTTTCAAAGTCCGTTACATTTGGTCAGCCAGGCCTGAGAGATGCAGACACCTGCAGTGTTGGTCGGGACCTTCAAACAGCACCCTCGATGGTGCATCCGTGAAGTTGAGGAGGCTTGACTGTGTAGACCATGTTTTCCCAGTCAGTCCATAGCATACACAACTCTTGGTAGGAGTCAGGGGAGTCAGGGGAAGTCATAACATGAGTCTTAATCAAAGTTGTGTGTACGTTTTTGATTCTTTGTTAACTCGCTCGCTGTGTACGATTATGCCCCGTGCCGTTCCCCTGATCCGCACCATTTGTACAGGTCATGAGAAAAATTCTCAAATAAACAAATGAAAACAGAGTTTTGAAACTTGGCAGGTCATATATTAAAAGATTGGTGTACAAAATGCTGAAATTTCAACTGTCTTACCCTCATGGTTGCTGAGTAATGGTACAAGTAAAATGAGAGAAATGTTTAGGTGAAAAATGTCTTAAAAAATACACAGTCAGGTCAATAATCAGTTCCTACAGTGACATTTTGAATGAAATTTCATAAAATCCAACATGCACACACTCCACTTGCACTTAAGGAAGAGATCGTGTTGAACAGCGCTGAGTTGTTGAGTATTGTTCAGCCATTTGCTTTTCCATCGTCTGCTTGCTGCGGAGATAGTGGGTCATGAACTTTGCACTGTCCACTCACCAACTGCGTAGTTCAGTGATCTCATGGCCTGAAATGAGGCCAAGAATGACCAAAGAATCTATTTCTGGCTATTAGTTTCGGTTAATGGAAATACTGAAAGCCCCGTGAATTTTCAAAACTCAAGTCAGATTTCTCCGACGCTTGCAGACAAGCTTGTTGAGACATGATCGGGAAATCCCGACGCTCATAGCGAGAGAGTTAACGTTGACAATAACAATATTATTAACAATAATACTTTAATAGTAATATTATTATTATTAATATTAGTGTTAGTAGTAGTAGTATTAAATAGTGATAATAATAATGATAATAATAATGATACTACTACTACTACTACTACTGCTGCTGCTGCCGCATACTATACTACTGCTGCTCTACTGTTACTGCTACTGCTGCTTCTACTACTACTGCTGCTACTACTGCTACTACTGCTGCTACTACTGCTGCTGCTGCTGCTACTACTACTACTATTACTACTACTGCTGCTGCTGCTGCTGCTGCTGCTGCTACTACTACTACTACTACTACTCTACTCTATTCTACTACTACTACTACTACTACTACTACTATACTAATACTACTACTGATATTGATCATAATAATAATATTTTATTTAATCTGTTTGCCAGAAATCTGCAAAGTCTAGATTTGTGGCGAGCACGCAACATGGATGATGCGACATTCCGCATGTTTATCAGCTGCTGCCCTCTGCTGGAGGAGCTGGATTTAGGCTGGTGGTGAGTGGAGAGAGGACTGTGTGTTGGTCTGGCTTTTTGTTTTTTTAACTTAAGAGAAAAATGGCAGAATGGTTCAGATGCTCGTCTGCCAGTAACTAAACTCGAGGTTCCAGGATTCGCTCCCCTTTGAGGCCTCAACTCTTCTCGTCAGTTTGACCAGAAAATTGAACTGAATGTCTAGTCCTTAGGAAAGGGATGAAAAAGGAGTTGAACCTGTATACTTCCTGGCCTGCGCACGCTAAAGATCCCATGGCAGTTGGAAATTGTGAAGAGCAGGACATTGCTTGGCTATCTTGATATAAACCATTGCAGAGGTACGTTGATTTTCCAGGCCCCTCCCCTTTAAGATCAATTAGCCTTCTTGCCTTTCTGAAGTCTAGGTAAAAAAAATTTGGGTGGTGCTGCACTGCAGTATGTGCTCTCAAAAGGAGAGCAGCCTTAGTTTCACATGGTAAATCCATTGTGACAAAAAAATTAATATGAATATGAATATGAATATTTTTTTTTAGCAAAAACAAAGAGAAACACTATAAGAAAGCAAAATCAACCACATAAAAATTTAACCTTAAAATTTGGCATAATTTTAGAATATCTATTTCTTCATAAAGGATCTATGCATGAAATGCCATCAATACCAAAGCATTAAGTATAAGAAGAAATATGTATGAGTGAAACATTGATGAAACATTTACATATTGTAAATAAACAAGTGTTTGTATTAAAATGCATCTGTAGATATGTCAGTTCCTTGCACTATTTTTGAGGGGCTTCATGGATGTTGAATTAATCTGAACAAATCTGGTAAATTTTGTGTGATGATAATAAAAAGTTCAATAAAAAAAAGTGTTCTGACTGATAAGATTTTGAAACCATGACCTCCCAGTTTGTAGCCTGTTGCACAGACCACTTGGCCATGTTGGTGGGTCATCGTTGCTGTTATTATTGTTATCATTTTGTGACAGCACGCAGCTCACCTCGAGAGAGGACGTTTTCACCAGCATAGCAGAGAAATGTCCCAATCTGAGGAAACTGTACCTGACAGCCAACAGGTGAGTCCTGTTTTCTTCATCCACCTGATGACGATGATGATGGTAATGATGATGATGATAATGAATTTGAATTTGTTCAAGAGGACTTAATCTCAATCGGATAATTAGCCCATTGACTCCCCCACCCTGTCCACCAGCATTCTGCATTGCCGATCATAGTAGCAAAGCGAAAAGTTAACCCTTTGATCTTCTTATGCAATCCTTCAGCTTCCTGCAGGAGGCTGGTGGATAGGGTTAGGGAGTAAAAGGATTAAGTTTTTGCAGTTGGTGAATAGGGTGTAGGTGTCAAAGAGTTAATCACTTATGCTGCGTAGTCTTGATAGGCACAGTAGTGAAATGGGTAAACATCAGATTTCCAGTCCTGGGTTCAGTCCACCTACAGGACACCTCCACCTTGTGGGTAAAGGGTGGAGAGTTTTCCCATCTCCCAGGTCAACATGTGTGCATACCGGCCAGTGCCTAAACCCCCTTCATGTGTAACATGCATGCAGAGTAAAAGATTCTGTAAAGTCATATACGTGGCAAGCTTATGGAAATATGAAACACCCAGCATTCATGCCCACCAAGGATGCAGACTGTGCAACAACATAGCGGAGTCTGGTCAGCTTGCCTAACAGCTTGAGTTCTCCGTGCTCCACTAAAATGTCTGATTCTGTCTGATGCTTAGTGAGTAGAAGGGGATAAGCATGGAGGGGAACTGGTAAAACACCAAGCTGACACCCCCAGAATGATCGGTGTGTGATTGATATATCGAGACGGGCAACAAACAGTCCAGTGTTCATGATGTAGATTGGTTATTGTTTTTGTTTTTGTTTTTCCTGCGTTCAAGCATGATTACACCTTGAATGGTTGGTCTGGTGGTCTGGATGAAGGATGTGGTTTTCACCAAGTCCTCTTTATTTCTCCAAAGCTGCTCTTCCAGAGTTGTTCCTCTTAGTCTCTGCTTATTTTTATGTTTTTCTCTGAACAGTGGGCAAAACTGTTAAACATGCTGTGGAGACTGTGGTCCTGTCTGACATGGACACTCACTGGGATTAAACTCAAGAAATCAAATCTTGAGTCCATGGCTGTCCATATTGAGCCACACAACTTGCCGATGATGATGATTGTGGTAGTGATGGTAGTAGTGATGATGTTAATGGTGACGGCAATAAATGACATTGTTATGGTAGAATAATGGTGATAACAATCATGATGATGATGATGACCATGATGGTGATGATGATGATGATGATGATGACAGGATGAAGATAACCATGATGATGACAACAGTGCTTGTGACTGTTTTGCAGAACGGTGTGTGACGCAGATGTGTTGAGTCTGGCCAAACACAGTCAGTACTTAGAACAGCTGGACATTCTGGGAACACGGGAGGTCACCAGTGGAGCCTTAGAAAAGTGAGTGTGTTCAATGAATTTTGTTACAGTTTACCCAAGCCAGAACTACACTCTTTGCACGTTGCCAGCATATGATGACGAAACCGAAACCCGAAATCAGGTGCCCAGAGCAGGCTACTAGAAGAGAAGAAAACACAAATTGAGGTCTCCACCTCCTCATCCCATGTATATCATCAGGATAATAGCACTATCACCTTTTGCTTTCTTATTGTTATTGCTGGTTTTAAAAAGAGAATGGCTGCCAAAGACAGATAAGAAATGAGGCAAATGTTGAGAATGGGTTGCCAAAGACAGATAAGAAATGAGGCAAATGTTGAGAATGGCTGCCAAAGACAGATAAGAAATGAGGCAAATGTTGAGAATGGCTGCCAAAGACAGATAAGAAATGAGGCAAATGTTGAGAATGGTTGCCAAAGACAGATAAGAAATGAGGCAAATGTAGAGAATGGCTGCCAAAGACAGATAAGAAATGAGGCAAATGTTGAGAATGGCTGCCAAAGACAGATAAGAAATGAGGCAAATGTTGAGAATGGCTGCCAAAGACAGATAAGAAATGAGGCAAATGTTGAGAATGGCTGCCAAAGACAGATAAGAAAAACGGCAAATGTTGAGAATGGTTGCCAAAGACAGATAAGAAAAACGGCAAATGTAGAGAATGGCTGCCCAAGACAGATAAGAATGAGGCAAATGTAGAGAATGGCTGCCAAAGACAGATAATAAATAAGGCAAATGTAGAGAATGGCTGCCAAAGACAGATAAGAAATAGGCAATGTAGAGAATGGCTGCCAAAGACAGATAGAAATAAGGCAAATGTAGATGGACTGTCATAGCCTCTAGAGAGGAAAGAAGGTTGTGTCCCTTGCAAAGGTATGCACAACGAAAACAAGCAGACAAAGCAAACCTTTCTCTCAACAGAATAGACTGTGTGGTCTTAAACACAAAAAAGCAAAACATGACAGAACACAAAAGGAAAAAAGAAAGATTGCTGATGGCTGGGCAGCAGTGCAGAAGACCCAACTAGTTATCAGTCCTGTGGACCCTCTCAGAGCGCCGTGTCAGTATTCAGGTCCTTTGGTCAATGGGAAGGTCGTAGGCTTCCAAAGGAGGTAACATATTTTGTTCTGTGTAGAACTCGTCAGACCTGCTGCCTGGAATGTGTCAGTAGTTAAGTCCTTCAATAAGATGGTCCCATACTTCCAAAGCAGGTAATGTGTTTCAGTTCTATGTAGAAATCGTCAGACCTGCTGCCTCAGATAGTCATATATAGCTGTATGTGCAGATTGTCTTCCTCCTCTTGCCCCAGTGTAGTTGTTGCTATTGTTATAGTGACTGCGATGACTTAAAACATGTGTGTGTGTTGTGTGTGTGTGTGTGTGTGTGTGTGTGTGTGTGTGTGTGTGTGTGTGTGTGTGTGTTGTTGTGTGTTGTGTGTGTGTGTGTGTGTGTGTGTGTGTGTGTGCAGGCTTCTGACCAACTGCAAACGTATGATTATGCTGGATGTGTCGTTCTGCGCGAATGTCACAGACAGCACCATCACCGCGTGGAACGACAAGTATCCCCATGTCAATATCAAGAAAAGTTTCCAGAACTGATAAAGGAAAAAAAAAAAAGGAAGAAGAAGAAGAAGGAAATTTTCAAAAGTAAACACCAAGAACCTTCTGAACAAAAGAGAAAATTCCAGAACTGATGAAAAAAAAAAAGAAAGAAAGAAAAGGAAAAACAGAATTTTTCCAAACTAAAAAGAAAAAGAAAATGAAAAACAAGAAAGTTCCCAAATTATGGGTCAAGAACTTGTCAGGATTAAGAATAAGTGTATGAAAAGAACTAACAGCACTGGTCAGAACTGAAAACAAAAAAAGATCATGACTTAAATCTCAAGATCAGGAGACAAGCTTGAGTGTAGTGTTGGTTCAAGAGTGATTTTTTTTGTACCCAGACAATTCCATATGCACTCCTCCGAAATCTGCCAGTGGTCATCTGGCAAAAGAAATCCATGTAAGTTTCATTTAAATCTGCCAGTAGTTTTCTGGCAGAATCCTCGATCCTGTGCAAAGACCCTGTGCATTGCCCAGGTCAAGGTTTTGAAATGAGGGAGGGAGTACAGAACCTGTGAAACATTAAACATTAATAACACCAGAACGATTGAGTATTGAGATAGGCAGCAAACAGGCCAGTTCTTATGTCACAGGCTGGGATTGAACCTGAGACACAAGACCTTGGAATCCAAGGCTCCTGCCCAAAGAACTAACCTGCTGCCGTTTAGTTAAGAAAAGCAGCTAGAGCTTGTCCAGAACTAAGAATGGTGCCGTAAACTTGCCCAGAGTCATGAACAGCATCTTAAAACTGGTCTGGAACTTGGAATATTATCTATTGGAACTTGGAATATTGTCTATAGGACCTAAGATTAATCTACTTAGAATTTTAGAATATTGTCAGTAGGAATTTAATTTGTCTTAGAATTTTGTTGTATTGTTCAGTGGAACATATATTTTGTCCAGAACTTGGCTTGAACTAAGTTTGCTGTCTGTAACAGATCTTCAGGTAAGAGCGATGTCAAAAGTAAGTGAGGCATTGGAAACAAAGAACGTTGTTGCATGTCCAGATCTCACCGCTGTCTCTCTCAGGGTTGACTCATTCGTTGTTTTCTTCTCTCTGCTGGTTGTTTTAATGGATTATGATTCATATTGATTCTGTGTTTGTCTCGAATGTGTATGTATATATTTGTGTATGTGGTGTGTATGTATGTGTGCATACTACTCTTGGCCGTTTTGCCATCCACAGGTATCTGAAAATCTGTTTTTCATGTATGAGACCTTCACAGGTGGATCTAGCTTTACCGAACATGCGTTATAACCTGTTTAGGTATTGAAGTTGCAATTGCAACTTTTAGATCCTATGATGCAGTTGTAGTTCTCCTTTGTTGATAATGTTCGTCTTCTTTCTGTAAAAATGAATTCAAAAAATGTTTGGGAAGAACTTGTGAATAAGCTTTCTCTGTTTGAAGGGGCATTATTAAATTTCAGGGGAATGACTCACTTTGAACGTGAAGGAAAAGGATGACAAATAGAAGAAGTAGTGTAAGGGCCTTCTCAGTTGTGTTATAGTTTTTTTGTTGTTTTCTTTCCTCGTGTTTTACCATGGGCGTTACTTATTAACAGAAATCATGAATGGTTACAGCATTCCATTAATTATTGTGATGTGTCCTGCGTTCCAGTTTTAAAGGTCACAATTATGAAAAATAAAAAGTGCCTAATGACCATAATGATATTATTCTCATTGTTGTGTATGGTTTTCTTATTGTTATTGTGGCTGCTGTTGTTAAGAGGGGGCATTATTTTCTTTGTTGTTGTTTTTCTTATTCTTTTTCTTATTGTTGCTGCTGTTGTTAAAATGGGCTTTGTGTCCCAATCATGACGGTACTGTTTTGCCATCTTGGCTTTTCTGTTGTTTTTTCCGTTTTCTTTTCTGTTCCATTTTCTGTGCCATGTTTATTGGTCATGGAATTTTGGACACGTTTTGAACAATGTTATGATGGTGATGAATCTTGGAATGTTTTGAACAATGCCGTGACAGTGACAATGGGGATGATAACCATGAAGCTATGGAATACCATCTGGTATTGAGATTGCATGACACAGCTGTTCTCTGTGCCTGTTATTATGATGTATCCTGGCTCATCCAGGCCTGAGAGACACAGACACCTGCAGTATTGGTCAGAAGACTTGAGCAACACCCTGAGTGATGCATCCGTGAAGTGGATGAGACTTGACTGTGTGTTCCCAGGTCTTCTTAATGAGCCTATGGCACACTCAACTCTGGCCAAGAACAGGTTTGGGCCAAAAAAGCCCACAATGATTTGGATAGATCTGATTGGATTTGAACTCATAGCCTTCCTGTCAGTAGTCCATTGCGCTTACCACGTCATTGTGGTGAATAGTTGTCAGATTTTTTCTTGTTCCATTTACATTGTCTTGCTTCTTTCCATTTGTTTTTAATCCAGCTGAAGTTATTTTCTTGTCTTGTTATGTTCCGTTTTTGCGCCACTTTAATATTGGTTGGTGCGCAGTATGGTTAAGGTTGTGTACGTTTCCTTCTGGTCATTCGTTGTGGTTAGTACTGTTGTTACCCAGGCCTGAGAGATACAGACACCTGTAGTGTTGGTCAAGAAATTTGAACAGATGCGTCCGTGAAGTGGACGAGATTTGACTGTGTGGTCTCAGTCTTCCCAACGAGCGCGTAGCATGCTCAACTCTAAGTAGGAACTGGTCAGGGCCAAAAGATCCCTCAGTCAGTTTTTGGGGTTCGAACCCACGACCACATTGACCAGCAGCACGTTTCTTACCAGTGGCATTCTGTAGTTTGGAGTTTGTTTAAGAGGGATTCATCATCCCTGGACAATTCCATTGCAGTCCACCCAAATCTGTCAGCATTATCTGGCAGACTCCCTGAGCCTGCACAGAACTCTATGCGCTGGCAAGGTCTTGGACTGAGG
This sequence comes from Monoplex corrugatus, assembly GCA_030674185.1. Taxonomy (NCBI): domain Eukaryota; kingdom Metazoa; phylum Mollusca; class Gastropoda; order Littorinimorpha; family Ranellidae; genus Monoplex; species Monoplex corrugatus. The sequence continues at coordinate 96,959,816 of CM060309.1, read as the reverse complement.
AGCGGAAATAGGGAGGAGAGAGGGAGGGAAGACCTTTGAAACACTAAGCTGACACCACCAGAATGATGGAAACATGAAGATGGGTGGCAAACAGGCCAGCTTTTAGTGTTGCAGGCTGGGACTAAACTCAAGATATCAGATCCTGAGTCCATGGCTCTTTCAAAAGAACCAACCAACCTACACGGCGTTCTGTGACTTTTGCAGTGTTGACTGTTGGAAATTGAAGAGAGTGTTGTGATAGTATTGTAAGCCTATGATTTTTTGTGACAAATCAGACCCTACAAGGGAACTCAGTCATTCTAGACGTCCATTATGTTGTATCATATTCAAGGGTCATGCAATAAATAGAGAATATGTCTGCAAAACTGTCACAGAAAAAATTAATGATTGTTACTGTTCTATATTCCTTCGATGTAACATCCCTTCTTCTTGAATGACCGATTCCCGTATATCTGTTGAGAAGGTCTGAATTGCCCATTGTTAGGCAACCCTTGTATGCAACTAACATTGACTTGCTGTTGTTGTCCAGCTTTAAGTCTGACCGAGTTTTTGCGATCTTCCCCAAACCAAAACATTTTACTGGTGAATTAAGTTTTGTATTACTGATTTGTATGGCATAGTTTATTAATTTGTCTGTTTTTTATTATTTTGTTTTGTTTCGGCATGTGTGTGTGAGTATGTTTGTGTATGTGTGTGTGTGTGAACTTTGTCTTTGTTTGTCAGTTTTATTACCCACACAAGTTTTTCATGCTGTTGAAAGGAAAGGGAATGGAGAGCTCGCTTTTGGATACAGGTGGTTTGTGGGCTGTCCATGTCATTTTGGCCATTAGTGTCACTTTCGTTTTATAAGAAGATATGTGGTGTGTGTGTGATGTGTGTGTGGGGTCATTACCACTGCAATGGACATCAGCTGTAGGCATTGCAATGGAAGTAAGCAGCCAGTTATGTTCACTGGTTGTGTTGGCATTTATGCTCACTCGGTCATTGTTTTGTTTTGGTGGAATATTGCAATTTGGTTATAGCCTGGATTTGTTACTTATTAGCTTAATCATTATCCAGTTATTTTTTTCCCAGCAAAGTTCTACTATTGTTGGTTTTGTCTAAGTTTTGGTTTTGGTTTTGTTTCATTCTTGTCTTTTGTGTTTGCTGGCCAAAAATTTATGCCTGTCATGTTTTGTAAATTGGTTATACGTTTTCATTTTATTTCTATTGTAGTCTATTCTTTTGTTTTTCTGGAGTGTGTTTAGAAAGTGAAAATCACGAGGACAGAAGTATGCATTAAGCTTGGCTTCATAGTAACCCTCCTTTTTGCTGCCGCTACTGGCAAATATGTTTTTGGTGTTTGTTGTTGAAATTGTGTTTGCGGTGCATGTGTGTTTGGATTTGGTTTAGTTTTGCATGTGCATTGCCTTTTCTTCATTAGAGAAGACCACAAGAAACATTTCAAAAGAACACAAACAGAAAAATTGCCAGGGTGGCCTTAACTTCTTCATCAGTGGAGTGTCAGGAGGCCGTCCACTTCATAGTTTTGGTTCATCTGTGTGGCGACCCAGTGCTGTCAACATAAGATGGCATGTTTTTTGTGATTACTTGAGAATGTGACAGTCTTTAGGTGTTTATTTGTTTTATTTTGTTGTGTTTGATCTTTTTTTGTGGATCAAAAAGCGTGATGCCACATAACCAAGAAAGGCGGCGAATGGGGTGAGAGCAAGGGATGTGGACTGAGTTTGTATTGTGACAGTGATGTACTCAATTTTGGTTTGGTAGCAGAAACCTTTTTTGATGCTATCCCATTTTTTTTACACCACAGTAGTGACCACAGAATCTGGGACAATTTTTCATAATGCTGTGATGATGATGATGATGATGAGATGGTGATGATGATCAGTGATGCTATAGAGGTCCACTGAGGATTAAAACTGTGTAACAAGGCTTACACTGCACATACTATCATAATATACCCTGGTAATAGAGAGAGATACAGACACTGTTCCTGGTAGTAAAACTTAATGCACTGCGTCATATTGCATTGTATTATATAGTTTCATATCGGGTCATATTGCACTGTTTATGTTTCTTCGGTTTGTTGATTGGTTGTTTATTGTTGCTGTTGTTGGTGTTGTTGATTGGTTATTGTTTTTTCAAATTTTCTGTATTGAAAATAAGCTGCTGTCCGTCTGTGAAAGGCATGTCTCCTACTGTTACACTGTGTAATCCATTATCTGCTTTTTGGTACATAGTAATCTTGAAAAGATAATGTCTAACAATGAATGGTACAGTACAGACTGTTTGGTAGTCGCTGCTGCATGATCAAAGACACTGTGATAAACAGCACAGATATTATAGGTTGTGATAATATGAACTGTCTTCATTCTATCTGCCTTTAAAAAAAAGGAGATTATTTGATATTGACAGTGTGTGTGTGTGAGTGAGAGAGAGAGAGAGAAGAGAGAGAGAGAGAGAGAGAGAGAGAAAGAGAGAGAGAGAGTGTGTGTGTGTGTGTGTGTGTGTGTTGTTGTGTGTGTGACAAAAAGTGTGTTAGCAAGATTTCCTTCATGGATCTTTACCATGTCTGGGTCAAAGTCGTGGACTGTTGGAGTCACAAAAGCATAAGTTTGGAAGTCAAGGCACCAAGGCCAGGGTCACAAAGACAAAAAAAGAAAAAAAAAAAGAAAAAAAAAAAAAAAGAAAAGAAAGCTTAAAATCAGAGTTTTTTGAGGAATGTATATGAACAGCAGTTTCTCAAGAACTTCAGACAATATTTACCTTCAGTTTTCACAACTGTGACATTCTGCCACTGTCCTTGCTTCATGTCAAGTTTGATTTCATCAGATGGTTCCTCAAGGTCACAGTGACCTTGAGAAGTACAAAATCTGGATTTTGTGGTGAGATGTAAAATCTGTATTAAAAGGGAGATTGTCAGAATGGCTTGATCATTTTTCTGGTGGGATGTAAAAACTTAATGTATCAAAAGGGAGAGTGTTAGAATGGTTTGATATATCTTGATATGGTCAAAGGGTTAAAAAGTACACCTATTTGATATAGCATGAGCATTGAAAGAGTTAAAATGTATCCATATATATGGATATTACAGTATACACCCGTACACCTACTACCCAGTGTAATAATGCTGGTACTGAAATGGTTAACTTATACAGCCATCTGTTGTAACAAAAACATTGAGAGTTAAAATATATACCCATCCAGCGTAGTGTGGGATATGGCATGTTGAAAATATATACCTGTCCAGTGTAACGTGCACTGAAAGGGTTAAATGTACATCCATACAATGTGATATGGACATGAAACTGGTTAAAACGGTACACTCATGTAATTTAAGCATTGAGATACTGTAATTTTTTATATTTATGATTTTTTTTAATGTATCATGGCATTTAGGCAAGTTTTTTTTTTGTGCTCACCTTTTTTTCTTTTTTTCTTCTGCCATAATTTCTATGCCACCTTAATGGTTACAGAAGCTGGGACAATGTTTATGATGCTATGATGATGCAGTGATGGGGGTGATAATAGTAATGCAGTGGATTTCCATCTAGGGTTGAGGATGGCATCAAACCAGGCCCGAGAGATACAGACACCTGGTTTGAGCAACATTTTCAGTGACACATCCATGAAGTGGATTAGACTCAGTTGTATGGTTCCAGTCTTCCCAGTGAGTGTATAGCACACTCAGCTCTGGGTAGGAGCTGGTTGGGTCTGAAAAATCCCATAATGAATTTGACATTTACCTACAGGAACCTGCATGTACTCTACCCCTCTTTAGGGTTAGGGAAGGTACAGTTGTGAGGGAGAGGAAAACGAGCACAACACTCAGAATGCTGCCCCTCCACCTCCCCCCTGAGAAAAATCAAAGTCTCTACCCCTCCCCCCTCCCCTTACAACCTTAAGATTATGGGACAAGTTTCATTTTTATTTCATTTCATTTGTATGTACAGTGTTACTGAAAATGACCAATGTAATAAGATCAGTAATACTAACCAAAGTACCCTGTAATATTGATCATATCACCAAAAAACAAGTGTACCAAACAGTTAAGCAGTACATTGGATCATATGAAGATCTGCTTACTTCAGTTAAGAAAAGAAAACTACATTGGTATGGCTGTGTAACAAGATCCAATAACCTTGCTAAACCAGTCCTAACTGTTAAGGGAAGGAGACAATGACAACGATGAACTGACAACATTGCGGAATTGACAGACAAACCATGTGCAGAGACCCAGGTGTTGGCACAAAACTGACAAAGCTGGATGAGTCTGGTGAACAGTTCTTAGTAAGGTGCCACAATAACTCTTCATAGAATTAGAGGAGAAGAAGAAGAAGAAAGTGTAACATGTAAAATATTACATGTTTGTTGTATCTCTGGTTACTGAGTGTGAATGTGCACAAAACCTGTAAGTTAAGTAAAACCTCCTGATGTCGCTGGCATGTTGCAGTTTATGTGCAGACTTAACCCTTTCACTACCACACCCTATCCACCAGCTGCAAAAACTTAACCATTTCACTCCCTCATCCTATCCACCAGAGGAAGCTGATGGATGGACTGAGGGAGTGAAAGGGTTAAGCTTTTGCTTTGCAGTCATGGCTGACAATGCAGGATACTGACGGAAAGGGTGAGGCGAGATGCTGGTGGATTAGGTGAGGGAGTCATTGGGTTAAGATCTATGCCATGTTTTGTTACCATCCTTTTCCATGATAGGGTGCTTCTGGTTTTAGTGAACGTGGAATTTCTTGAGAAATCTGAAACAGCTGAATGTGATCGATGTGAATGTTCACCTGTTTAATGATACTGAAGTGAATTTAAACCTTTGACTCCTGCATCATGTCCACCAATCTCCTGCATTGTCAAACATGCTTGCAAAGCAAAAACTTAACTCTTTGACCCTCTAACCCTATCCACCAGCTTCCTATCGGTGAATAGGGTGAGGGCGTCAAAGGGTTAAGTTTTTGCAGTTGGTAGATAAAATGCGGGGAGTAAAAGGGTTAATGTGAATTAACACCATGTATGTGTATGTATTGAATGATGTTGAATGAATTAAATACTAATTAACACTGTGAATGTGCTTGTATTGAAATATGTTGAAATGAATTTGATGTGAATTAACACTGTGAATGTGCACATACTGAAAGGTGTTGAAGTGAATTTAATGTGAATTAACACTCACCACATGTTATCGAAGTGATTATTGTATGAAATGTAAACTGCACTCTCACCCATTGAAATTTCCAGTGATGAAGAACAATAAATCATATTTGGAAAACATGGAAAAATGTGAGAATTCTTTCATGTTGGTTGATTGAAACCATTGAATGTGTGTGTGTATGTGTGTGTGCATGTGTGTGTATGCATGTGTGTCTATGCATTTGTGTTTGTGTATGCAGATACAAAAAGGAAGAAGTTTAGGAAAAGACAAGCAACATTTATAGGACATTTCATGAGGCAAGAGAATTTGAGCATCTAGTCACAACAGGAAAGCTAGAGGGAAAAAGAGCACCAGATACATCATAGGAGAAAATATAGTTTTGCAGAGTGAGTGGAGACCAAAAGGGTAGGAGATGTACTTGCAGCGACAAAAGGTAGATTCATATGGAGGGTCATGATTGCCAATGCCATGCGGCACATCGTGACGTTGATTTAGATAGAATTTATGTTGCTCGTAGGATGTTGAACTTGATTATTACAACAGAATCACACATCAATACATCTGTACACTTGTAGAAATGATTGTCTATGTGTGTAAGCGTGTAAACAAAAATACACTGACTTAACAAGAAAACAAAAACAACAAAATTTATTTTGTCCCTTACAGTGAAGGTTATTTTCTTTTTGAAAAGTAGTCATACATACCAAACAATAGAACTGACATGCACAATAGTCAAGTGGGCAAGACATCAGGCTTCCAGTCAGAAGGTCTGTGGTTCAATCCTCCGTAGGTACTTCCCGTCTGGTGGGTAAAGGGTGGAGATTTTTCCCATCTCCCAGGTCAACATGTGTGCAGACCTGTTAGTACCTAAATCCCATATGTGTGTATATACAATCAGAATATCAAGTATGCATGTTGAAGATCCTGTTAATCATATCATTCGGGTCGATGTTCCATATGTATGTGAGTGTGTGTGTTTTTATGTGTGAGTATGTATTAAGGACTGGTATTTATCAGATGATTTATATTATGTTTCTTCCTCACATGTTCTTTGTGGATTCATGATACTATTAGCTATGCTTATCAAATAATTCATATATTTTCCTTTCTTACATATTCTATGTGAACTAGTGATATTATTACCTATTTCTGATATGTTGTTATCTGCTGTTATTCTTAGTGAACTGCTGAGTACCTTCTCTGCATCATAAGAACCCAGTAGGCTATCTTTACAACATCATTGCTTAATAAGAAATTAGGCTTGGTGTTATCGTAAATTTGTATGAAAATGTAATAATGATCTGTTACTATGTAAAATGCAAAGAATATGCTTTGACATAGCCGATTACGTGCAACCTGAGAAAAAGCAAAAGTATGAAAACAAGGGAAGCTACTCTCAATTTTTAGACTTAGCTCTCTGATCATGAAAAGTACGTTTACGCGTTTGGAGAAAAATGATCGTCTGCTTCTTTCAAACTTTCGCGAAAGTGATGACACAGTGAGTTATGAATGAAAAGGGAAGGGGAGAAGCAAACAGACTGACATTTATTGTTGAAACGCTATTTATTGAATGTTTGTTGATATTTACTGAAAGGGGAAAAGGACAGTTTGTTTTAGCTGACGGTTGTTCGCTCAGCCAGCTGATATCTGTCACGCGTCGTTGACGCCCGCGGCCATGTTCATAATGATGATCGTTAACACAAACTTCTTAGAAAAGCGTGCTCAAGGCCTCGCCAGTGCATGCTGATACTATTTGTGCGCAAACTTATGCTTTTACTTTACTTACTTACTTTTTCCTTCCGCTTGTACCGGTGGGCGTCGCGGGGAGATACAGTCGTCTGTCAGCAGCAAGGCGGGTGGCCTGGAGAAGGGACATCTCGTGAGCTCTGAAGGTGTCTGCCGCGGAGTCGCTCCATATGGCCATCGTCGTCCTGGTCTTCCTCTGGCTCTCCAGCCAGAGTATCTGGTGTTGTATGCCCGAAGAGCTGGATGGTTTAGGGGCATACGTGTGAGGTGTCCGAACCACTTGATCCTCATAATGTTCGATGTGTTGTAGGATTGGTGTTGAAACTACCATGTCTCGTATCACCTCATTTCTGATCTTGTCCCACCTTGTCTTGTTTACTGCTTTCCTCAGGCATTTCATTTCACAGGTGACCAGTTTTCTCTCGAGGACTTTAGTTAGGGACCATATCTGGCACTGGTATGTCAGCGTTGGTAGAAAAATGGCGTTGATGAGTTTCGCCTTAGTGCTGGTGGGAATGCTGGGGTGTTTCAGGAGAGGGGCAAGTTGGTAGCTGACTGCGTTGGCTTTCTGGCATCTGGTCTCGATTTCTCTGTCTAGTTTGCCATTTTCAGTGAAGATGCTGCCCAGGTATTTAAATTCACTGGCTTGCTTCAACTGGGTTCCGTTGATGTTGATATCCAGTTTATTTGGTCTCTTACTGACAGTCATGACCTCGGTCTTGCAGACGCTGATCTTCATGCCGTATGTCTCGCAGCTTTCATTGAGCTGGTCTGTGTGCTCCTGTAGCTGTATCTTGTCATTGTTCACCATTGCCTGGTCGTCCGCAAACATGAGTTCATTGAGTGCCTCAGGGTCTGGGTTTGCCTCCTTCGTAATCAGATCCATATAGATCACGAAGAGAAGAGGGGAGAGATTACAGCCCTGCCTTACTCTCGATGTCACTGGGAACCAGTCAGATGTTCCACTGGCGGTGCGGACTGCACTCCTGCTGTTGGCGTAGATGGCCCGAATGTTGTCTAGCAGCTAAACTTATGCTTTTGCCATAATTATTTGGGATATCCTGGCATCTACGGTGTTAGCGAAGATGGATTTTTTTTATTTAAAGCACAGAAGCGCCGTTTTGAGAAAACTGAAATAGAGCAGTCTAGATCTAACTTCTACTGACAGGACGAGATAAGATTGATTTATCTTCCTGACACTAGCAGTTGAAAGTCGAGTCGGAAGGTATAGCTTCGATCCTGCCTGGGTATCTCCTGCATGCTGAATAAAGGATGGAGATTTGTCTGATCTCCCATGTGCTCAGTCCTGATAGTGCCTAAATTTTCTTACTAATCCTAGTCACGCTAGTGTACTATTATATCCACCCACAACATCACATGTGCACATTGGAGATCCTTAATTAAGTCATGTCAGTGCCCGGTGGCTTATGTAAACACAAAACAACCAATATGCACGCCCACCAAAAATGGTGCGTGCAGACTGTACAAAAGAATATTATATGTACGGTGGGGTGGGGTGGGGGTGGAGCAACGTTCATACACGCATCCGAGAAAAACAATTAGAACAAAAATGAAGGTCTATCAGTGAGGTGAATGATCATAGGTTAGCTGCTAAACATTAGCTGCAAAATGTTCTGCGTAAAGTATTGAACAAGTAGGGGCGAGGGGGGGGGGGGGGGGAGAGGAGGGGGGGCCGTGTAATACTTGTCTGGAGAAACTGTAAATCACGGCAAGGGAGGTAACACCTTGCGGCATGAGTGCGTTGCTTATCTCAGATGTGCATATCAAATCAACTCGTGTTATTTCCCAGCGCTTGATTTTTTCAAATATTTTATTTATCTATTTATTTACAAAAGGGAGGACACCCAACATATGCTTTCGAAACCCAGCCATAACCGTATGAACCCGATGTGACGAAATTAGAAGATGAAACCGTGGTATACAAGGACAAATTTATTTTTGGCTGAATGTGTTTGTGTGTGTGTGTGTGTGTGTGTGTGTGTGTGTGTGTGTGTGTGTAGGCGTGGTGCGTGCGTTCGTGTCTGTGTTGTGTTGTGTGTGTGTGTGTGTGTGTGTGGGTGTGTGGTGGTTGTGTGTGTGTGTGTGTGTGAAATGTAGAAAAGATCCACACAAGCTCCAGATGTGTGCAAATGCTTGCTTCCACAACTGATCCATCGTGCGCGCACGTTATGTGTATGTGTGTATACATATAACCTAAACTGCATCTCTTTTACTTGCTCCAGGAACCAATCACATGTATGCAAATGCTTTGTTGTTACACCACCCTCTGTTTATGCGATTTTGTGTGTGTGTGTGTGTGTGTGTGTGTGTGTGTGTGTGTGTGTGTGTGTGTGTGTGTGTGTGTGCCTGTGCGTGTGTTTGTGTGCGTATGTGTGAAGGGGGAGAGACAGAGAAGCTAACTGTATGATCTTCAAGATATGCCAAATGCATTTGAAAATGATTCTCTTTATAATTGATGCGTGCAGTGTATATGAGTGTGTGTGTGTAAGGGGGTGGGGGCAGGGATAGAGAAGCAAACTGCATCATCCTTCAGCAACTGTGCAAAGTACGTATGTCATGCGCAAATGCTTCATTTTACAACCGGTGTGTGTGTGTGTGTGTGTGTGTGTGTGTGTGTGTGTGTGTGTGTGTGTGTGTGTGTGTGTGTGTGTGTGTGTGTGCGTGCGTGTGCGCGCACACGTGCGCGCGCGTGCATGTGGCTTCATTGCTTATCATGGAGTTACTTCCAGTTCTAGCGTGGAGAGCCCATCTTGAGAGACTGAAAGTCGAACTGAAAGCATGATAGAAACGTCTGTGTATGTGCACGTAGAACATCAAATATGCACGTTAAAGATCCTGTAAGTCATGTCAGTGAACTGTGGCTTACGGAAACATGCAAAATAATGTGCATTTTCGCATCCAAGAAAATCAGAACGTCATTTAAAAAACAAAACAAAACAAAAAACAAACAAACAAAAACCACGATCAGCATAATAATAGAACTACTGTAACCGTAACACACACACACACACACACACACACACACACACACACACACACACACACACACACACACACACACACACACACACACACACACACCTGACTTGCACCAGCTGACATCACGTTATCTTGATTTTATATCAAAGGTGTCTTGTGGTATAACATGTGTCTGCCATGCGGGTGACCCTGGTTTGCTCCCGGTCGATGCACGTGGATTATAAGCGGACTGGCTTGTTCTTTTGTTAGCCCCATGGGACTCAAGTTCTGATGTCTCAAGTTTAATCTTTTCCTGCAACATGAGATTACACGCTGCCCATCTTCAAGTTTCAATCATTCTTATAGTGTCATCTTTTAGTGTTTCATAGGTCTTGGCGCCCCCAAATGACGTTGTTACTGTTGTTGTTATTACATGTACATAGGCTTCAGTCACGTCTATTGCAGACGGTACCTCCGCCAGTGGGGACGAGTCTGGAGGCTCCCCATAAGAAAAGCTGAAAGTCAAGCCATCAGTTTGAAATGGACGCCAACAGGCCAAAGAAAAGGAGGGCGGCCCAGGATGAGCTGGCGACAGACAGTGGAACGGACCTCTGACTGGTCAAAAGAAGATGGAATGAGAGAGTAGCAGAGTGGCGAAGTCGGAGCGCCTTGACTGCCTAAAGAAGGTAATGTCTACATTCGCGGCGCAGGTATGTGTCGCCTTTGCCGTTTGTAACACATTCTGTCGGTGACGATCATGATCGTATTTGGAGTTTCTTCTCGAGTGACTCATCACGCTCGGACCGTTCCGTATGCGCTCCACCCAAATGTACCAGTAATTGTCTGGCAGAATGCTTCACCCAAATCTGCCAGTAATTATCTAGTAGACTGCGCTCTCTTGAAAATGAGAGGGTGGCAGACATGAACAATGAAACAGTTAGCTGTCACCAGAATTATTAGTACATTAAGATTGGGCTTGATTGATTGATTGACGTGGTTTGTTTTACGTCAGCATCTACTGCAGCTTCTCCCCATGGGGATGCCAGGGGCTTTTCAGTATAAATAGTATCTCCACCTCCTGGAAATTCTGTGCTAGAAGTTTCTTTTCTGTCAGTCTCTTTGTTTCTGCCGTGTTCTTTTGTTTTCTGTTATCTCTTCGTATCATTTCCTGCCTTGCTGGTCCATTCACCTGTATGTATTCTATAAAGTCTGGCATACTATCTCTTAGGATTGATAATTGAGTGCATGTGTTAAGTGCATTTTGACTCTAAAGAAATATGATGTGCAGAAGCAATTGTACGTAATTTTAGGGCGGTTTTTTATGTATGTTTTATTGTCCTTAGTTATGTCTGTATTCAGTTACACTTTTTTCTAACATTCTTCTATTTGGTACGGTTAGAGCTATTTGCTTTTACAATAGCATAGGGATAGTGTAAGTACAATGAATATAAGTAAGTGCTTTTTCTAACATTCTTCTGTTTAGCACTGGTTGAATTTAAATCTGCTTTTACAACAACATTAGAGATGAGTGTAACTACAATGAAAGATAAATGTTTTTTTTCTAACGTAATGCTGTCTACCACTGTTAGAGGTACCTGCTTTCACAACAGCATTAGGGATAAGTGTAATGATATCCGTTCAAAGAACACCGGTCCATAAACACTTAAAATGTACTGCCACATTTTTCATTGTATGTATATTACATATAATAACTCCACAATTCCTACTTTAACTAGACGTCCAGCAAGCCAGATGCTTTAATCATACTTTGTCTTGCCTTTCTGCTGGACCCGTGAGAGGAAATCGGTTTTTTAATATCCTGTGTTATAAATTGGACAGAGTGGTCAACGCAAGGACATATCCCTAGATTGTGTGCGACTGCATAGATTAGGTGTGCTTAATTTCCTTTTCCATGTGTTCTTTTTTCCAATGAGGTAAGGTGATACGGCCGACGCCAGAAAAGTGAGGGAAGGGAGACATCAAACCTTATTCCTTTGACTCCCCCACACTGTCAACCAACTGCGAAAGCTTGACCTTTTGACTCCCTCATTCTGTCCTGCAGGAAGCTGGTGGATCGGGTGCGGGAGTCAAAGGGTTAAATTTTTGCTTTGCTATCATGGTTGACGATACAGGATGCTGGTGGACAGTGTGCGGGAATCAAAGGGTTTTATGTCGACACTGCCGAGTTTTATTTCGCACTTGCCGGCTGGGAATGATGAACTCGCATCAGATCTCGAGTCCACGTGCTATTGGACACTTATTTGTACTGCTAAGCCATACTACGAAACACGTTGTAACACGGCTTCCCATTGGGCGTGGAGATACCAACGATTAGACGCTTGTCACACACGTTCTTCGGTTTCCATTGCTTGAATCTACGTGCACCAAGTGAACGAGGAAAAGGGTGTGCAGCTCTAGGGACAGCCAACAATAGGTCCAGCCACAGACGTACATCTAGTTTCTAGCCACCACTGGCTGAGCGACGCTGTCTGTCAAGAACGAAGAACAGTGGTAACGTTGAGATCTTGTTACAGACATGACAGATCAATACGGAGGTCTGTGACTCCTAGCCACTGGAGATAGAGCTTACTGTCGTATCGCTGAGGCCACCACGTTATCCGGTCAAGTTTTTTTGTTTTTTTTCGTGTTTATGTTTTGAGTCTTTTTGGTGGCCAACAATCCATTCTATCAGTTGTTAGTTATCTAGAAAGAAGAGAGAGAGAGAGAGAGAGAGAGAGAGAGAGAGAGAGAGAGAGAGAGAGAGTGTTCTTGACTCCGCCCAGACAATCCTGCGCCGCCCTCTAGGTTGATTGGCAAGCGCTGCAAGACGTCGGAAGCCGCGTGCACGAGACGCGATAGTTTCGGGGGGCGTCGCCAAACAGTGGAATCAATTCGGCAAGCGCTTCCTTCCAATGCGAACAACATCAGGCTTTGGTGTTGAAGAATCCTCACTTTTCTCGGTTTGCAGCATT
>CM060309.1:96916958-96941958 GCA_030674185.1 Monoplex corrugatus | reverse complement strand
GTCTACCGGCACCACAAATACAGATAACTTGACTGAAATAACCACAGTGGTGCATTAACCCTTTTACATCCTTCATCATTGAGAGAGAGAGAGAGAGAGAGAGAGAGAGAGAGAGAGAGAGAGAGAGAGAGAGAGAGAGAGAGGAGAGAGAAATGAATTCAAGTTTAAGCCATGGCCCTTTACAAGAAAAGTGGGTTTGGATTTTGTTCAAGAGAGGGATTCGCCACACTCTGACAGTGCTGTATGTGTTCCACCCAGATCTTCTGGGCCTGTGTACATCCCCATGCGCTTGAAATGGTTAAAGAACCGGTTATATACGTAAAAACTCGCTCTCTCTGCTTGATAGGTAGTTTTGCATGGATTTATTATACTTTAGATAAGGATGCTCGCTGGAGCTTAAGTAGGGAATACTCGCAGGAACTTTAACCTGTGTAAGAAGAAGAATGTCAGTTGGCTAGCTGAAAGAGAGCGGGAGTAAAAAGGTTAACGATAGGTCACGGAGGCGGAAAGTAAGCAGGGAAGGTAGCGAGCGAGCGATTGAGTCAGAGAGAAACCTCGCGCGCTCCAACCTGCAACCGCCTGCACAAACAGGCCAGCGCTTTGAAGTGGGAGTATACCCTGGCCCAGTGGTTAATTCTTGCACCGTCTTCATCTTAATTACACGCCCCCTTGATGAACGGCTGACCGCCCGCGGCCACAACAACAACAGTCACACGCGCTGATAGAGAGAGAGAGAGAGAGAGAGAGAGAGAGAGAGAGAGAGAGAGAGAGAGAGAGAGAGAGAGATGGTGTGGTGGGAGGGGAGTGGTTGAGGAAAGGGGGAGAGAGAGAAGTGAGGGGTTTGTCAAAGTTCGTCAAAGTTCGTGACGGTTGGTTTTATTGGTAAGCGCCGTGGATCCCCAAAGTCTGATGTCTCGAGTTCAATCCCAGACTGCAACATAAAAATTGCCATATTCACTTCCATTCTTAATATTCCAATTATTCTGACAGTGTCAGCTTACTTTCTTGTTTTCTTTCTTTCTTTCTTTCTTTCTTTCTTGACACGGTCAGGCCACATCTAGTAACGATTGTGGCCGTTTTTTTTTTCTGTCCAGTTTCTGCCGGCTGCCATGGGCCTTGGTGGTCAGTTGAGTTGTGATCGATCATGTCTTCTGTCGTTCTACCTTAGTGTTTCATAGGTCTCCCCTTTTCCCCTTGAAAAAAACCTTGCCAGAGCGCATAGTTTTTTGTTGTTGTTGTTGTTGTTGTTGTTGTTTTTTGCAGGCTCAAGGAGTCTGCCAGGATTATAATAACTGGCAGATTTGGGTGGAACACGTACGGAATTGTCCGAGTGAGATGAATCCTTCTTGAACAAATTCAGCATTCCGAATTCCAATTCTGACGTGACATTTAAGATTTTGCTTGACACGAAGGGGTTTTAGGCACTGGCAGGTCTGCACGCGTGTTGACTTGGGAGATCAGAAAAATCTCTGCCTTCTAGTTCTACCCACCAGGTTAAAGCGGATCGAACTCAGGACCTTTTGATGTAAAGTCCGGCGTTTACCCTGGTACTTGACTACCACGCCCGCCCCCTTCCCTTGGGGATGCCGGGGGCTCTTTCAGTATAAATAGTATCCCCACCTTCTGGAAATTCTGTGCTAGAAATTTCCTCTTTTCTGTCACTCTCATTGTTTCTTTCTTCCTCCTTTGCTGTCTGTCATTTCTTCCTATCATTTTCTGCCTTGCTGGTCCATTCACCTGTATGTGTTCGATAAAGTCTTACGTACTTTCTCTTAGGATTGATAATTGGGTATATTATTTTGGCTCTAGGGAAATGAGATATGCAGAAACAATTTTAGGTAATTTTGGCCCGTTTTTATATATGTTTTAGTGACCTTCATTGTGTTTAAATTTATATCCAAGTATGTTTTTTTTAATCTCCTGTGTGATAAATAGGACGAGCGGTCAATTCCAGGGGCATTTCCATATATGATGTGCGAAATGCATTGGTATGTGTACTTCATTTTCTTTTCTTATCCTTGTTTAAGTAGTATGTTTTGAAACGGGTTATACCCCTGATATGGGTCTACGCAGTCGGCTGGACTTTAAACAAAAATATCAGTAACAGACTACCACGCCTGCTACGACCACAGCCGTTATATTATTTAGATGTAGCGGTTTGTACCAGGGCCTGTGAAACACTAAGCTGACAACACCAGAGTGTTCAAAGCATTAAGACAGATAAACGAACAAGTCGAATTTCATATTGCGGGATGGGATTGAACTCAAGACATAGGATCTTGAGTCAGTGGATCCCGTTAGCTCAAGCTGATTTACAGCACCATACAGACAACGCAGGGGTCAAAGGTTCCACCACCCTTAGGCAGGTTGCAGAGGGAGAGAGAAAGAGAGAAGACGTAGTCGTGGAGTGAGGGGAACTACGAGTACTACGCGTGGTTTAACATCAAAGGCCCGTACCCCTGATTAAAAGGTTGTGTGTAAACATATGTAATTAATCACATTTGAAATCAAAGAACAGACTGTGGCTGTTACATAGTTAGTGTAGAGCGCCTTCCCTCCCCTTAAATAGCTTACTTTATACAGGGCACACAGTGTTTTCGGTTTCATTATTTAGTCATAAATAGTTCTTGTAGAACGCTATGCTCCAACCTCATTTGGATTCACTGTGGAGCACAGAGAACTCAAGCTATTGGGCTAGCTGACCACATTCCATAGTGTACAGTCTGCATCTTTGGTGGGCGTGCATGCTGGGTGTTTTCATGTTTCCATAAGCCAATCAGCCACTGACATGACTTACAGAGGGGACTGGGGAGGGGAGGGGAGGGGAGGGGAGGGGAGGGGAACGACTTGTTTGTTTACGAGGGCGACAAATAGGTAATTTTTTAAGTTTGAGGAGGGGGTGGGACGACGATTTGATTGTTACGAGGGCGACAAATAAATAATTTTTACGTTTTTTTTCCCCCGTTGTCTGTTGTTGGTTTTCAAGTGTTTTTTTCCCCCTCATGTCTCGATTTCAGTCCCAGTCAGCAACACAAAAATTGCTTTGTACGCTGTCCATCTTAGTGCTCCAATTATTTTGGTGGGATCGGTGTTTTTTTCTTTGTTTTCGTTATTGTTATTATTGTTATTGTTCTTGTTGTTGTTATTGCTATTGTTATTATTATTATTATCATTATATTATTATTTTCATTTTTATTTTAGGTCCTCGTTCCCTTTCATCATTTCAAGACCTTGCCAGCACGCGGGGTTTTGAGCCAGCTCAAGGAGCCTGTCAGGTAACTGTCGATAGATTAGGGAAGAGCGCATATGGTAAGAGTGCAATGAATCACTTTTCAGCAAACTCCAGACGCCGAACTGGAGTGGATTATATAACCCAATGGATAAAACACCTACGTAGGATGCGAGACATCAGAGTTCGACTCCTGGTCGGACAGAGTTCCCCCTACTAGACTAGACCATGCAGATTTGTTGTTGTTGTTTTGATAGAGCAGTGGACTCACAATCTGATATCTCGAGTTCAATATCAGGCCACGACATTAAAGACTGGCCTGTTCTCTGCCCATCTTAAATGTTTCCATCATTCTGGAGGTATCAGCTTAGTGGTTCACAAGTTCCACCACCACTTAGCACCTGTGACATCAGTGCATATGGAATTCATTCCGAGCGCAAAGACGTCATTTTGAGAAACTGAAACTGAAACTGGTCGCTTCTCCATCCTATCCCCATTTCAAGACCTTGCCAAGACCTAGGGTGTTTTTTCGCAGGCTCAGGGAGTCTCCCAGATAATTGCTGGTAGAGTTGTGTGGAGCGCAGATGGAACAGTCCGAATCCGCAGAATCCCTTCTAAACAAACTCCAAACTCTAGACCTTGAATGGTGGACTGAGTGCTAGCCTTTCGCATACGACGATAAACCGAGGTTCCGAATGCCGCGGACACGTAGAAGAACCCGCGGCGAACGAAGGAGTTGACCCTGTCATAAATTGTATAGAAAAAAATCCACTGTCGGAGATTAAAACAAAACAAAACAAACAAACAAACAAAAACTGATAGAAAAAATAGTTGTGAAAAATCAAGAAATGCACTGCTTCACATTTTACGTTAATTATTTTGGTAAATCGCTAAGAAAGTTGGGAACAAAAGTTTTAATGAAGAATAAGAAAGAAAATAAACATTCATCGAAAGAGAGAGAGAGAGAGAGGGTGGGGTGGGGAGGGGGGGGGGAGTTAGAGAGTTGCAGCAAACTATCAGCGAGCATCAGAAAGTTAATGAAGAGGCAGGGTGGCAAACAGGAATCGGAGCTGAGATCAGGAGAATCGGGCCAAGGGTTGTCCATAATGTCCCTACTGTGACGGATTACCAGATGAAATGGCATGACAATGCACGTGCCCCTTGCCCCTCCTCTTGTCCCTGCCCCCACCTCTCCCCTGGCCTTCCTTCATGTCACACCCCCATCACCTCCCTGTCTCTTTAACCCTTTGACTCCCCTTCACTCTGTCCGCTAGTGACGAAAACGTAACTCCTGCGCCTTCACACCCTGTCCAGGATGCCGTTGGATAGGGTGAGGGAATGAAATGGTCACTTTTTCGCTTTGCTCTCATAGGAGAAAAGCTTTAGAACGTGTGTTTGATCAACAATACAAGGAAGGTACGAATTTTCGGCCAAGAAGCGTACACACAAACACACACACACACACACACACACACACACACACACACACACACACACACACACACACACAAACACACCACACACACACACTCACACTCCTCTCTCTCTCTCTCTTCTCTGTCTCTGCTCTCTCTCTCTCTCACTCACTCACTCACTCACTAGTTCTGAATCAGTTTGACGCGGGCTGATTGGTTCATTTGGTAGACCCGTGGATTCTTGATCTGATATGTCGAGTTCAATCCCAGACTGCACACTAAAAACTGGTCTGTTCGCAGCCCATCTTAACCTTTCCATCATTCTGGTGGCGTCAGCTTAGTGTTGCGAGGTCCCCCTCCCCTCCCCATTTCAAGGCCTTGCCAGCGCACAAGGTTTCGCTCAGGTTGAGGGAGTCTGCCAGGTAATTGCTGACAGATTTGGATGGAGCGCATGTGGAATCCCTCACGAACAAACTCTGATATCCGAAACTCCAAACTTCTCCATCTCGGCGAAATATGTAGGGAAGTTAGCTGGTCAACTGTTGTGTTGTTTTTGTCCTACATCTTGTGAACGTGTTTCTTTGTTGTCTTGTGTACGAAAGAGTAATTGGCATGTTTCTTGTTTTGTTGAGTAAACTCACATTTTCATTATGTTTCCATGTGTTTCAGGTCTCTGTTTGCTTATTCTTACCGTTTAAGCCCCAACTGACCGCGCATTGCCATATCAGGGCTATGACCATTTCAAAACGTACACAACATCTGGTTGAAAAAAAAAAAAGCTGGAAAAGAAAACTAAGTAGGCCCTACTCATACCAATGTATGCGTGTACATAATCCAACAATATGTCCCTGGCGTTAACCATTCTGTCCAATTTATTTTGAGAGGATTTCCAACAACAACAAAAAATCTGAATACAAATGTGAACATAACTAAGGACATTAAAGCAGGTATAAAAATGACCAAAATTACCTAAAATTGCTCATGCACATCACTTTTCCTTAGAGCCAAACATACAGTCACTACATGTGCCCATTGATCTATTCTAAGTATGTAAGGCTTTATCGAGCACACACATGTACAGGTGAATGGACCAACAAGGCAGAAAATGACAGGAAGAGATGACAGGAAGCAAAAGAGGAAAGAAGAAACAAAGACAGTGACAGATTAGACGCTGGCAGTCACTTTGATACAGTGTTTGTTGTCATAACTAATGATGATGCTGGAAGCTGGTGAATAGGCTGAGGGAGTGAAATGGTTAATGGCCTCCGTAGGATTAGTTTGTGTGTCTTGTTTCCATTCTCTTTTCCTCTAACCCTCCACCCTTTCATTCCTCATCCATTCTGGCTTCATCTATAAACCGTTTATGCAGCTAAGCTGTTTTTGTTTGGATGTTATTGTTGTTGTCCTTGGTATTGTTGTTGTTGTTGCTGTTGCTGTTGTTCTTCTTCTTCTTCTTCATCATCATCTTCTTCTTCTTCTTCCCTTTCTTATTCTTCTTTTTCTTCCTCTTCTTCCTTTTCTTTTCTTCTTCTTCTCTTCCCTCCTTTGCTTTCTTCTTCAGGTCCGTCAGTTGTTTTGGCTAGAGCACGATGCTGATAATGGAGAGTTCGTGGGCTCGATTCTCAGGCGGACCGCTTGTTTTTCTTTTTAACGTGGGTTGTTTGGGTCTGTTTACAGTGTTGTGGTCTCAGGATCTGATGGCTCGAGTTCACTGTCAACCCGCAAGTAAAGGACTGGCCTGTTCGCTGCTCATTCTACTGCTCCCTTCATTCTGATGTGTTATCTTAAGTCTTTTCATTGGTTCTCTTGTCCCCACGTGCCCGTGTCTGTTTCAAGACATTGTCAGTTTTGCTCAGGCTTGTGTCTGCCAGGTCATTGCAGATTGATTTGGATGGAGCGTGTGTGAAATTATCTGAGCTTGACGAATTCAGCAAGGTCAAATTCTTGTGGTGTATGTCTTTCTTCTTCACGTTCGTGTTCTTGTTCTTTCAGTCTGCTTCATGCCTATTCCTGTTAGTTCTGTCACTTCCTGTGATTTCAAAGCAGAGTTTTTCTGTCATGGTTTGTGTTCTTGCGTTCTGATTTTTCTCGGATGCGTGATAAACGCTCTTTTACCCACATTGTGCAGGCGGTGTTTTTCCCTGCACAGTCTGCGTACCTGTTATTGGGGTTGGCGTGCATGCTGGGTGTTTTCAGATTTCCTTAAGCCAACCACTGACATGACTTTGAAGTAGGCCTACATATGTGATATTCTGCATGCTATACACAGGAAGGTGTTTAAGCACTGGCAGATTTACACACATGTTGACCTTGGAGGTTGGAAAAATCTCACACCCTTTACCCACTAAGCGAAAATGTGTAGGTGGATCGAACCCGGGACCATCCGATTGGACGTCCGACGTTTATCTGCTTGACTATCATCATCATCATCATCATCATCATCATCATCATCATCATCATCATCATGTGTCTTGCTGCATAACGTTGGCGATCATGGCTCTCCATACGAATCTATCTTTTGTCGCTGCAAGTGCATTTCCTACCCTTTCTGTCCTCATCCACTCTGCATAACCGTCCAGTAATTTCTCCCTGGGTCTACCTGGTGCTCTTTTTCCCTCCAGCTTTTCTGTTGTGACTAGGTGCTCACATTTCTCTTGCTTTATAAAGTGTCCTATAAATGTTGCTTTCCTTTTCTTAATCGTCTTCACTAATGTTCTTTTTGTGTTTGCCTCTTTCAAGAATGTCTCGTTTGTTTTCTTTGCTGTCCATGGAACGTTTCTTAGAAACCATATTTCAGCTGCCTCAATCTTGTTCTGACTTTCGCTTGTTGATTGTCCAGGATTCGTATTCGTACTACCGTTCGCATCAAAAGCAGAGTTTGTTGTTGATGATAATGATGAAGTTGTTTTTGCTGCTGCTGCTGTTGTCATTGTCATCGGCTTTTTTTTAAAATCAGATTATTTCATAATTATCAACCGGAGAAAGGTGTGTGTCTATGTGTGTCTAAATGTCGGTGTGTGTGACCAAATTGTGTTAGCAGTTTTTTTCAGCTCCTTTTGGGTGAGTCTTAAATCAAATTTTAGTCAACGATTTTGCACTTGCCTATCTCTGCGATCTCCTCCGAATATACGTTCCTGCCCGACCTCTCCGTTCTGCTTTTGATACTGTTTTTAAGTTCCTCCATGTAGACGTTCCACAGTCGGTCGCCATTCACTGCCTGTGTCTGGAACCACATCGTCTCTTAGACGTGGCATTAACAAACTCCTTTTTTGTTTTCTTGAAGTCTAACTTCAAATCATACCTTTTTCTGTGCAACACAGATTTCCTTCCCCCACCCATTTCAGTTCTTACCTGTCCTTCCCCAAGCAGTTATGCATGTGCTTCATGTGACTGATGAGAATGTTCACTTCAATTTGATATATATACATCAAGATATAGCAGCTTATACGTACTATCATCATCTTTATTGTTTGTGCTAGATTTCTCCTCTTCATCATCATCATCACGAAGACCAAATGACTCAGTCAGTGTCGGCACGCGACGTCTGTTGTTGACGTCATGAACATCGTAGCTTCTTGATGTCATCAGAGCGCATAGTAAGATGGTGGTTTCGGGGAGATGAAGAATGGGATGAGGGGGTGGGGGGTGGGGGTGGGGGGAAAGAAAGACAAGAAAACGGACACTATAGGGACAGAAAAGAGGCCGGAATGGAGAGTTCGGTTGCACAATTGTTTTCCGATGATGGGGACAGAGTTGAGCTGACGACGTGGGCAAATCGACCTTATGAGGGGCAGAAACTGGGGAACTGAACTCATCGTGAGCGTGCTGTGCATCAACTTACACACAGTCTTGCGTAGTGAGGCGGGTGGCACAATACGGGTGAGGAATTGGAGGGGTGGGGTGAAGGTGTTTGTGGCAACAGTCACGTTGCCTGTGGGTCTCTTCAACCCACCGTCCTTCCAACCAGTTTTTCTGCCTGTCCACCAGCAAGTCTGCCCCCTCTAGGCGTCACTGGGGTACGTGGACAGCAATAGGGGCGCATTCATCAACGTCCCTCCCCCGGCCCCCCGGCCCCCCAGCACCCAGTCCACCTGTATCACCCAATTGTGTCAGCCGCTTCAATGCAAAAGATCAAACTGTAAGTGGAAGCTTTGCACGCGCACGTTAAATTAACCGAATTCGCCAATTTCATTCATGCGTTCATATCCCCATGTCATCAGTTTTATTCCTTGTATCACCATGGAAAGTTCAACGACTTCTTCGAGAATCAAGCGGGTTCCTTGTATTTGGGCAGGGTCATATGCGCTCAGCGTAGAAGCTTTTCTAATGACCTGATGGACTTACCAAGAGACAACAAAGGTATAAAACACGTTGCACGACAGAAGTCTTGAAGTGCCCAACATGATGGGACCAGAACTATTTCAAATACTGAACTGACCTCACCGCAGTAGTTGGTGCATTGAGATAGGTACCAGACAGGCCAGACTGTTGTTTTGTTTTTTCTGTCTTTTTTTTTTCTCCACTATCTATCTGCACCGGAAAAATCAAATTTGTCGATGATGATGTTGTCGATGATGATGCCTTTTCACTACCACACTATTTCCCATCTCCGTTGCTGCTTTGTCGGAGCAGAATTTGTTGATGTTGCTGCGACCTGGCCTCGTCCCTGACCCATTCAGGGTTAGGGTAAGTGAGAAAGAACTGACCCACGAACAGTGAAGTACTTATCAGCATCACTCCTCAACAACAACAATAACAACATCAACAACAACAGTTATGGAAGAACATTTGTCTTTTATAATAACAGACTTGCACCAGGGCAATTCCATATGCACTCCACCAAAATCTGTCAAACAGTTAACTGACAGACTGCCTGAGCCTGACTCAAAATCCTGTGTGCTAGTAAGGTCTTGAAATGGGGAAGGGAGGAGAAAGACCTTTGAAAGACCAAGCTGACACAACCAGAATGCCGGAAACGTGAAGATGGGCAGCGAACAGGCCAGGTTGTAATGTTGTGGGCTGGGATTGAACTCTAGATATCAGATCTTGGGTTCATGGCTCTGTCAACAGAACCAACCAGCCCGCGTGAAAGTCTGATAATGTGTAATGCGCAGTAGGTCCAAATGAATTTGGAGAGTAGCGCTACACAATAACAACTTAGTAATGATAATAACAATGATAATAAAAAATGATACTACTACTACTACTACTACTACTACTACTACTACTACTACTACTAGGCTCATCATCATCATCGTAATAATTATAACATGCGTAAAACATTCGAGCCAACATAAATGGGTATACCTCAGATGGTTAAACTCGAACGCAGCTCTTAGTTGAGTATAATTCAGCCTGTAACATAAAAACTGGCCTGTTCGCTTCCCATCATAATGTTCCAATCATTCTAATGGTGTCAGCATAACGTTTCATTGGTTCCGTTCTCACCCCGCCTTCCTCACCCTTCCCCATTTCAAGACCTTGTCAATAACTGGTCTTCTAGATAATTACTGACAGATTTGGATGGAGCGCATATGGAATTGTCCAAGTGTGGTGAACAAGCTCCGAAGTCCAAGAAGTTGTAGTAATTAGGAGAGGTTTTCAGAGCAGTGTAAGTTTTGGGAGTTAACTGCATCATTCCGACTGATGAGGTAGCTGCTCTCTCTCTCTCTTGTCTTCCCATCCTCTCTCGCTGTTGTGCGAAAGACACGTGTAATGGTCTTTAGATGCCCCTACAATTGTAGGCCCTTCTCCTCCAAATCGGCTTCCCCTCTACTCCCCAACCCGCAGGCCCTCAAGAACCGAGAGGACGATCGGACGGGCGGGGAACGGAGTGGAGAGCCGCCAGCGCGGGAAACAGTCGACGTCAGCGCGCGCGTGCTGCACAGTCTTCCGTGCACGTGGTCGCCATGGGCGCGGAGAAGGGAAAGGGGTGGGTGGGAGGTCAGAGAGACTTTCTGTCCTGCCATGGCAGGGGGGAAGACTGCTCTGTCCTGTGTGGGTGGAGGGGGCAATTAGCGTTGTTGTCACACTCGCTTACTCACTTGTCTCACTCTCCCTTGTGTCGGCTGGGGAACGAACGGGCTTCCGTTCCATGGACGGGTGGTTCACCCTCAAGGGCCTCATCGGGGGGGGTAGGGGGTGGGGGGTGGGATAGTCAGAGGGGGCAGAACGTTTGGCAGTTTCCTCCCGCCCTTCCCACCCACCTCCTCCTCCCTCGCTTCCTCCAAGAAAGAGAAAGAGGGACCAGTTTTAGTGGTTAGTGACAGTTTCCTGTCAAGACAGCTGGTTGGTTGGTTAGCTGGAGGTTAACGCCAGGTCAGCGACTTGGTCACCTTCTGATGATCCTTGCTTTCAAAAAACAGCTTATATAGAAAATTAAAAACTGGCCTGTTCGCTGCCCATCTCGTCGTAATACGGTGCTATTTTTCTTGTGTAATTTTGTTCGCCTAGGAAGTGATTTTTTTGTCAGAGATGTTGCCATAGGATCTGTAAAGTGTGCTTATTGCATTCTGCACGTGGGATCTCAGTTTATTGTCTCATTTGAAAGACTAGCACCTAGCACCTAGAGCGTGCAGGTCTCGTGGAGGAAGGGGGGTGGACAGAAAGATCTCTGTCTGGCCAGGAATTGAACCTGGATGTCTCGCGTGTTAGGTAGATACTTTATCCACCAGGCCACACGCCAGCAGATGATCTGATGAAAACCATCAATTGTGGCACAAATGAATGGGGTTAAATATGCCATTACTGCAGGGGGCAAATGTACCCACATTGTGAGTGAATATGTCCCTGTCCTAGGGATGCATATACCGCTCTGTGTTGGAGTGAATTTTCCCCTTTCATGGAGTGAATGTGCCCAGTATTGTGGGGATGGACATACCCCAGTCATGGGATTAATGTTCCCCGTTTATTGATTGATATGTCCTTGATGTGAGGGTGAATGTACCCTTATTGTAGAATGGGCTCATATTGTGGGGTGAATGTGCCCTTATAAATGAGGCGGCTTCTATTGTTGAAATGAAATCCCCCTATGTGAGGACTAAGATGATCCCTTTTTGCCCTAAATGTGCCCTTATTGTGGGGGAGAATGTGCTCCTATTATGGATGTGACTGTGCCCCCCCATTGTGAGTGTGAATCTGTCCTGTTGTGAGGCTAAATTTACCCATGTACTTGTGGGGTGTGAATGTATCCATTATGTTAACGAACGTGCACCTATTGTGAGGGTGAATCTGCTCTCTTGTTCCTTACTGTTGTGATGTGAATGTACCTTTACAGTGGGGGTAAATATGCCTTTATTGTGGTAGAATGAATCTGCTTTACTATGGACTGAATTAGCCTGTTAATGTGCCCCTTGTTATCAGAGTAAACATACCCCTATCGTGATGGTGGGGGTGCGTTTGTCCTAATTGTATGTGGGGGTGAATTTGCCCCGGCTCGAGGTGTGTGAAGACATGCTTATCAACTGGTTGCTTAAAATCGAAAGATGGTGCGATTATCATGGAAAAAGACAATCTATTAGATAAATGGGAAGAGTATATTAAATTAAAGACGTTTTTAACGATGATATAAACGAAGAACACATAAGAAAGAACGTTGAAGGACCACCCATAATGAAAGATGAAGTTAGAGCAGCATTGAAAAAAAAAAGAAACCGGGAAAAGCCCCAGGACCAGACAACATTACTACAGAAATGATTGAGGCCTTAGAAGAATTTGGTACTGAAAAAATATATCTTCCTAAATGAAATTCATGACACCGGACAAATCCCCAAATATACCTCAAAATCAATTTTCATTGCACTTCCAAAGAAAGCAGGGGCTATAGGATGGAACTCCATCGTACAATCAGTTTGATGAGTCTTGTAACAAAAATTCTATTAAGAATAATCATGATGAGAACAAGGAACAGAATCAAAAGAGAAATAGAAGAATAGTGTGGATTTGTCGAAGGGCAAGGAACTGTTAATGTCATATACATCCTGAGAACTATCGTAGATAGGTCCGTCGAGTTGTCTAGAGATTTATATACATATGCTTTGTTGATTATACCAAGGCTTTCGGTCGGGTAAGATTCGAAGAATTGATCAACCAACTAGAAAGGCTCAATATTGATGGAAAAGACCTAAGAATAATCAGAAATATGGATTAGGAACAAACAGCAGTAATGGAAATAGAAAACGATATAAGCTCTTTCGAAAATATCAAAAGAGGAGTTAGGCAGGGTTGTGTTCTGTTAGCAGATTTGTTTTCACTTTACAGCGAAACCATCATGAGGGACCTAGAAGAATGTCCTGGGATAACGGTTGGAGGAAAAATGATGAATAACATTCGTTACGTAGATGACACTGTGCTAAATGCAGAAAATGAAAAAGACCTACAAAATCTTGTGAATATAATAGAAATAGAAAGCAGAAATAAAGGGCTCGAGCTAAATAGTGGGAAGACTGAAGTCATGGTAATCAGTAAAAAACAAGAAATCCTGTCATGCAAAATAACAGCAAATAGCACAAAGCTGAGACAGGTTGATTAGTTTAAGCATCTGGGAACGGTCATCTCACGAGACGGCAGATGCACATCAGAAATAGCCAGCAGAATCGGACAAGCTAAAACAGCATTTAAGAAGATGAAAAGCGTTCTTACCAACAAATGCCTATCAGTTAACATCATGAAGAGAGTTCTTGAGTGTTATATAGGACCGAGAGAAATAGCGGAAGAACGGTTGTGAGGCGTGGTTAGTCACACGCAAAATCGGAACAAAATTGAGGCAACTGAAATGTGGTGTCCTAAAAGAATGTTCCGAGTTCCATGGACAGCAAATAAAACTAACGAGACAGTCTTAAAAGAGGCAGATTAGGAAAAGGCAAGCAACATTCATAAGACATTTTATGGGGAAAGAGAACTTAGAGCACCTGGTCACATCAGGAAAGCTGGAGGGAAAGAGAGCACCAGGGTAGACCCAGCAAGAAAATATTGGACGGATTTGCGGGGTGGCTGAGGACAGAGAGGGTGGGAGATGTACTTGCAGGACAAGGCATAGATTCGTATGGGGGGCCATGATTGCCAACGCCATGCGGCAGGGCACATGATGATGATGATGATGATGATGACGAGAGGTACGTGAATTTTTCCCCCGTTGAATATGCCTCTATTGTTGGCCACTAACTCCAGTGATGCTTAGAGGGAGGGTTATAATGGGAAAAAGGGTGGACGAGCAGCAAAACTGTGAGGCACTGAATGAGGGAGGCGGCGGATGTACACCCACAGGCAACGTGACTGTCGCCATAAGCTCCCACCCACTCGCTTACCCGTATTGTGTCACTCGTCTCACTGCCCAAGGTTGTGTAAGTTGATGCACTGCACGCTGACGGTGGGCAGAATTCCCCCAATTTCCACAAAAGAAGTTGATTTGCCCATGACAGCGGCACAATTCTACCCTCCCCATCACTTCCATACTACAATGGTGCGTTCTCCTTTCCCTCCCCCCTCTCTCTCTGATGCTTGAATGTTCAGCTTGTGAAACCGCCATCTCATGCGTTCTGGTGACATCAAGATGCTGCCCCCGTTAATGACGTCAACAAGACACGTCGTGTGCCAACACTGAGCGGAGAAAGTAAATACTCAATCTCTGCATCGAGTCGCTTGACTGTCATTTTGCCTGCATGAAAATCGTATCGTGTCGTAAGAGCGAATGAAGCATTCTATTACTATGGTGTCCAGCGTTGATCAAACTGCAGAAACAGAGTTTTTGATTGATTATATCGCTTGCAAAATCATTTATCTATAAATGCAAAATTAACAAATGTGTTCCGAATTTACCTACTTTCCAAAGAATACTAAATATAAGATTCAGAATTGAACAGTATAATGTAGAATTTTTTTTTACTTGTCCGTCTTCAATGCTTAGTTCAATAACTATAAGCCACTGTTTACAAAATCATCTTTATATGTTTTTAAATCTTGATATTTACTTTGAATCCTCCAGTATACGAAATATTGTTAAAACTTTTCTGTATATTATATGTTGTCAGATGTCCAAATGTTCCTCCTGTGTGCATGAATTGATATTATTTTTCGTTACTACTTCGTATGTTGATGTCTGTTTATTGTAAAACAGAACAAAACAAAAACATAATGTAAAAAGGTTTGAAAATATTACTATGGATATTAGAGAAGATGGAGGGACGGACACACACACGCACAGAGAAGATGAAGGGACGGACACACACACACACACACACATACACACACACACACACACACACACACACACACACACACACACACACACACACACACACAACACACACACACACACACACACACACACACACACACACACACACACACACAACTTACTTAAAGGAAGACAATTTGCAATTTAGACATGTTGCAAAATGTCTATGATTTCTTGATGTACCTTTTTTGTACTATGTTATAAGTTGTTGGCAAATACATAGATTAGCACAGATCCATCCAGACACATTAAAAAAAATCTTGCCAACGGATTTTCGACACAGACAGACTCACATACATATTCACACATCTTCCCCCTGTCGACATGAAACAAACAAACAAAACAAAACAAACAAACAAACAAACAAACAAACAAACAAACAAACAAGAGCAGAAACAAAACACATCGAAGAGATCTCTGATAAAGAAAAACCGAAATACTGTATTCCAAATTGACACCTCCGGAACGATTATTGGCACATTAACATGGGGTGCAAACACATTAGGTTTTTATGGGATTGAACCCGAAGCATAGCATTTCGAGTGCACGGATCCTCTGCCAGAATACATTTCACGCCCAGGTTGACAAGAGGGAAGAAAAAAGCGCTGTCATTCATCATTGTTTTAATCATAGTATCTGTCCTTGTTTATTGGCTTTTCTCGTTTTTATCGCTGTTTTTCATTCATAGTGGCTTTGTCACGTTCATCGGCGTTTGCGTTGGCGTTTCTCCATTTCATGCAAGTGTTGTTTTCTGGCCAGTGTACTCTTTATGATCGTGTTTATTGCGCTTTCTGCCAGGTTTACTGCCTTCTGCCAGGTTTATTGCCTTCTGCCAGGTTTATTGATGACACTGGAAGCGAGGGAGGTTGGGTTTATTGTGAGGAAGGAGGGACCTGCCCCAGTCTTCAAAGCTCTCAAACCGACAGTGGTGTGGCGACAGACGACACTGTCAGTCTCGTTCTTTTCACGCCCCCTGACTTCCCATCCCTCCTCCCAACGCTAACACAGTCGTACACACGCACGCACGTACGCTTAGGCATACGCGGGCATGCACATACACACGTACGTATGTACGCACGAACACGGGATACACACGTATCCACTCACGCACGTACATAACAAACGTACACACATACATGCACACACATACACGCGCGCGCACACACACACACACACACACACACACACACACACACACACACACACACACACACACACACACACACACACACACACACGATTCTATAACCCCCGAGTCTTCCTCTGTCAAACACACGCAGCACACACGCATGCACGTAAGCAAGTAATCAAACACGTAGACACGTACAGGTGCGCGAAATCATGCATACACGCACACACGATTCTCTTTTCCACCCCCACCCCCCAAGTCCCCGCCAAACAAACAGGCAGACACACATACACACACAAACACACAATTGCAATTACACAAACAACACTCACTCACACACACACACACACACACACACACACACACACACACACACACACACACACACACACACACACACACACACACCACACACACACACACACACGTCCCCACCACCACTCCCTCACGATGCCCCTCCCCCACCCCTCAGCTATCACCATAGCATGTCTCCTCTTCTTTCCCCTCTAATTCCCAAACTCGTCGTCTCTGTTTTCCTGAAACCCCAAACACGTCAGTGTCTTTTTGTGGCGCTGGACTTTGGTGTTGGCCGGTAGCCACGTGTGTGGGGCGGGGTTTGAACAGGTCTAGGCACGTGCGCGTCGTTCGAGGCGCTTCTTTGCTCGCTGCCTTTCTGCCTTCTGCGTGCATGTCTTGTGCTGGTTGCTGCTTCTTGACTCCTGCAGCCTTCCTGTATCTGCCTCTGTCTCTCTACTTGTCTGTCTGTCCGTCTCTTTCTGTCTCTCTGTCTTTGTCTGTCTGTCTGTCTCTGTCTGTCTCTCTTTGTCTTTGTCTGTCTGTCTGTCTGTCTGTCTCTCTCCTGTTTGTCAGATGTCCAAATACACAAGAAAGCAAAATACGTTTTCAGTGCCCATTGTAAAATCAGATCAGAAAACTTTATATCCTTGTTAGCTCTGAAGGTTATAATTTACAAGTGCTCGTTGATACTCTGAACAAAGAAGAATAGCTCATTAGTGCACTGACCAGTAGCTCCACGGGGACTATAGTCAACCTCGCTAGATTTCTCGTCGTTGCCTTCAAGATGCTGGAAAACAGTATTGCAAAACGTAGTAATGTGAAAGAGTCTAACTGAAACCGATGTGTCTTTAATTGACTGAGCTTTGGAAACAGGAAGAGAAGTAGCAGTATGAATTGTCGAGAGTTCGACATGACTTCAGCTTGGCAGTGAAATGGTCTCTGACCCTAGGTTTTGGTGTCGACTTTAGGCACTGTGAGGAGCAGTACGGAACTTGAACTATTTATATCATTACGAATGGGTTACGTACATGTCCATTGCTCTGCTTTTTGTGCATGCTATTCTTGGTTTCCTTATTTGTTGTATTATATTGTATTTTGTATTCAGTTTGTGTACTGTACCCAGGTTTGCAGCTCAGAATGCTGGGGGATGACAGAAAACGACCTCACAAAGCTAGCAACCTTCCCACATGTAGAACCTCCGAAGGATTGTACGGACGTTCTGGCACAACACTATCCCCAACCAACAACTAACTCTCGCCCAGTCAAGAGAATATAGACACCATTATCATGAAAAGACGATGGCGATGGATTTGGCACATCATCCGGAGACAGCAAGACATCACCTGGAGTGCTCCTTACTACCTACATGCCAGTGGC
Organism: Monoplex corrugatus; assembly: GCA_030674185.1. Taxonomy (NCBI): domain Eukaryota; kingdom Metazoa; phylum Mollusca; class Gastropoda; order Littorinimorpha; family Ranellidae; genus Monoplex; species Monoplex corrugatus. The sequence continues at coordinate 96,924,277 of CM060309.1, read as the reverse complement.
ATAATGGGCAGTAAGTAAGCAATAATAATGGTACTGATAATAATGATAATGAGAATAATAATAATGATAATAATAATAATAATGATAATAATAACAATAACAATTATAACGATCATGATACTACTACTACTACTACTTCTACTACTACTATTAATTACAGTATTTATATGGCGCCAAATCTTGACAATTCAAATCAAAGCGCACCCACGCACCAGACATACGCATGCGATCAACGCAGACCAAGACGCGAAAGAAAAACAACAACAACAACAAAAAACATGGAAAGATGCAGTTGCAGAATTCATTGTCTGGTAAAGAGGTGGGTTTTTAGATCGGATTTAAAAGTAGATGATCCCGAAACAGCAAAAGAACACTGACCCACACAACAGCTGACAGTTTAAATCTAGGAATCTGAAGGAAAGAGTATCTGAAGCTGACCTAAATGTGTATAATGACATTTGTAAAATCAGTACAATTCAGTATTCACTCTATGTCTTGGAAATGTGTAACAACAGCAAAAGCAGATTTTAAATATTGTGAGAAGTTCCTGAAAAAGTGTTATTCATACGCCTTTTTCAAAGCGTGCTGAGATTTTTAGGAGCCGTTTTTGGTCTGTAACCTTGGGCTTGATTTTGGCGCCATAATTTCGACATTTTTGCGTTGGCGATTCCGTAAAAGTTTACACCTCTGACACAAATTTGATATAAAGATGTATCCAGAAGTTGAGAAACTTCTCCAAAACAAATGCGACCGCCTGCGTTCAAGCAAACAGGACCCAGAAAAAACAACAACAACAACAACAAAATCCCACAATAAAAACACGAAAATTGATTCAGAAAGCGTGTTAATTTTAATGCAACCAGGCGAGACATGCGCAAATTTTCGGCCAACTGGCCTTTGTCAAGCGTAAACGTAAAATCACTAAAGAACAAACAACAAATAAAAAAATTAGGAGAAAAAGACCGAAACGTCCCCGCTGCTTCGTTCAGTGGGAGAAAAAGACTAAAATGAGAAACTTCTGATCATGCTTTTCGCAACAGACAGACAGACAGACAGACAGACAGACAGACAGACAGACAGACAGACAGACAGACATGTAGAGTCTTTATCCCCCAGGCTTGGGAGTAAAGTTCTCTCTCTCTCTCTTTCTCTGTTTCTGTCTGCCTGCCTCTGTCTGTCTGTCTCTGTCTCTCTGTATGTGTGTGTGTGTGTGTGTGTGTGTGTGTGTGTGTCTGTCTGTCTGTCTGTCTTGTCTCTCTCTTTGTCTCTCTCTTTTTCTCTCTCTCTCTTTTTCTCTGTCTGTCTTGCTCGCTCGCTAGCTCATTCTCCGTTTCTTTATCACCATCACTCCTTCTCTCTCGTTTTATTCATGCAGTATAAATGAGCAATGGCCAAATAGGGCATCTCGTAGAGAGCAGCTATAGAGAAAACCACATCCTTCATCCACACCACCATGCTGGAACGGGAAAAGAAAAGTCAAGCACCCTCTGTGCTCAGCCCCCCTCCCCCCCCCCCCCCCCAACCAGCCCTCATATGCTGCGGCAGAGACTTGGTTCTTGTTGTCAACTTGGAGGTCTTCTGACAAGAGTGTGAAGTCAATAGTAATCGTAATGAAGAGATCTTACAACTTTTTATTTTTTCCCCTCCAGAGATCTTACAATTTTCATAGCGCCACTGTGCTGTGTGAATGGTGGCCTACCCTTGACGCACGTAAGCTACGCACAATGTTTAAAAAAAAAAGTAACCAAAGACGCCCTTACTCGTATGCTTACACGCGCTAAATTAAAACGTATAGATTCTACAGATAATCGCATACTCATACCAAGCCGTGATGGGGTTAAAAAAAAAAAAAAAGAAAAAAAAGAAAAAGAAAACGTACTCACACACACATACACCACCACCACCACCACCACCACCACCACCACCACCACCACCACCACCACCACAACAACAACAACAACAACAACAACAACATTATAAAAAGAAAAAACAAAACAAAACAGAAGAACGAGAAGAAAATTTAAAGCTTTGCACCAACATCTTCAAAGATGAACGAAATTGCGCTTGTCCATCATTTAGACAAGCTTAAAGCAGGATAGTTCTTTCCATGGTGCCAAGGACTTCACATCTGATGTCTCGTGTTCAATCCCAGCCCACAAGATTACAAACTGGCCTGTTCGCTGCCCATCTAAATGTTTCCATCATCATGTTCTGATGGTGTCAGCTTAGTTTTCATAGACCCCCATTTTCTCCACAGTTCAAGACCTCGCCATTGCACAGGCTTTTACGTTGGCTCAGGGACTCAGCTAGATAATGTAGGCAGATTTGGGTGGAGCGCATATGAAATTGTCCGAGTGCGATAAACCCCTCGTGAACAAACTCCACTCCTAACTAGACAGACACAAGACAGTAGATGATTATTACATTTTCAGGCAAGAATTAGAAGAGGACCGTCGTAAAAGGACTGGTACGATATGAATACACACAAAAATGGGTGTAGGCTGCTCCTTAGCTCGTGAAACAGTCCAGACACAGCATCCCCTTAAGGATTCATTGCCGGAATGGTGTATCTCGAAACGAATCAAGAAAGCAGATGCACTATTCCAGTCGGAAACCCTCACGTTAAAAATGATCTTACGAGAGAATGTCCATTTTATAGAAAGACCAAGAGTAGATTGTGTATGTTGTGATATGATTGTGAGTCGTATCATTGTTGGGTGGCTTCGGGAAAACACGAAAACATCCAGCATGCACACACTCAGAAACAGTATGACTGCTTTAATTTAATGGCGCAGTAAATAATAATAATATAAATAATAATAATAATAATAATAATAATAATAAGAAGAAGAAGAAGAAGAAGAAGAACAAGAAGAAAAGAACAAGAACAAGAACTAGAATAAAAACAAGAAGAATAGTAATTAAGAACAAACGGACGCTACACGCACAAGCCAAATTACATATTCAAGTGTACCAGTAAAACATTAATCCATTCAGACGGGCAACAAACGTGACAACGTTTAGATTCCAGGCAGGGACTGAGCTCGAGACATCCAATCTTGATCCGTTTGAGAGTCAGAGAGAGAAAGAGAAAGACATGGAGAAGAGAGAGAGAGAGAGAGAGAGAGAGAGAGAGAGAGAGAGAGAGAGAGAGGAGGACGGGGGTGGGGTGGGGGTGGGGGAGATGGAATGACGGTGACTTTATCGACTTAATTAAGCTCCAGGAAGCAGATTTACCTTTGAGAGAGAGAGAGAGAAGAAAAACAGAATGACGAGAGAGAGAGAGAGAGAGAGAGAGAGAGAGAGAGAGAGAGAGAGAGAAGAGCGAAGATACGAATAATTTCGTTAAATTTAGTCATTGAAAGGGGAGTTACAGACAAACATGAGAGAGAGAGAGAGAGAGAGAGAGAGAGAGAGAGAGAGAGAGAGAGAGAGAGAGAGAGAGAGAGAGTCCTTGCTTACGAGATATTCAGCGTATTGCTTTTGCGCTTTACTCCTAACCCTCACTCCAAAAAGGATCTCAAATAGGCCACACACCGGAATAAAATCATTAGAAAATTTAAAATCAAGAAAAACTAAATGAGAAAGAGCATGACTGGGGAAGAAAGTGAAGCAATTAAAGAGAACTGGGAAAGAAGGAAAGTTCAGAAGTTTAAACTCTGTATGTTGCATGGGCAGAGAGATTCCTACAAATGAAATCAGTGTTCTGTGAAAGCACGTAGAGTCTACGCATTATCACAAATTGGATCATTAGAAAATTTCAACCAAACACAAATAAGACGGTTCTCTCTGTCTGTCTGTCTGTCTGTCTCTGTCTCTGCTCTCTCTCTCTCTGTCTGTCTGTTTGTCTGTCTGTTTGTCAGTCTCTCTCACTCTCTATCTCTGTCTTTCTCTCTTTCTCTCTCTCTCTTCAGTCCATTGATGGTTTTGCATTAGTATCGTTGATCCCACGCCAGTCACTCGGCTTTTCAACGCACCAATAGACCCAGATTCATTCAGTCGAAGTCCCAGTTGCCAGGAAGCATATTATGGAGTCCAGCGATGTCAAGACGCCGAAAAAGACTAAACTGCTGTTGAATCACTTCGGTGGAGTTCAGCAGTGCCTGATCTGAGCCAGCGTAATGGCTTAATGTTTTATTTAGCATCTCTATTTTATTTTACTAGAAAGGATAATTAGTACATAATATCTTCAGCCACAAGGCTTTTTTGTTTTGTTTTTGATAAGGAAAGGTAGACATGCATCATTATGTACACCTATCATATTGTGTGTCAAAGAAAAAGAAATGATTAGACGAACTTTAAATAGAGAGAGAGAGAGAGAGAGAGAGAGAGAAGAGAGAGAGAGAGAGAGAGAGAGATTCTTTATTAATGGAGATCAGACGATTTTCAATTATAAATGTAATTAACGTAGTGAATGAAAGAGAGATTGAGAAAGCGAGAGGTGGACAGGAGGGAAGTGGGGAGGGGGAGAACAAATTCTTTACTAACCAAAGATCAGACAATTTAGAAATGTAATTAATGACAGAGGGAACAAATTTTTTTTTTATGAACAAAGAGAACGGCCAAGCAATAAATCATGGTTTGTTTACATCGAACACTCGTCCTACACATGGGACAAACCGTACGAGTAAAGAAAGATAAAACTCACATGTCAGTAATGATCAGATTAGGACAGAGAAGAGAGAGGGGGGGGGGGGGGAGAGGTGAATAAGGCGGTGACGATCGGAGAAGAAGAGAAAGGGGAGTGAAGGGGGGCAGAGAGTGAGCTAGAGGGAGGGGTGGGGAAGACGGAGGTGTGAAAGACGACAAGTTACGCGCCGTTCAAGACAAGCCCAAGACGTTGGAGGGCGTCCGCGAGCCTGGTCTTTCTGGCGGGTTCTCCTTCGTCTCTAGGGCTTCCCGCTGATGAGGCACGCGCCTGCCCTCCCCTCCTCTCTCTCCCCACCCCCACCCCTCAAACCCAACTTCCGACTTGTTCCTGCCTCGCGCCGCGCGCGTGGACCAATCAGCGCGAGCCTTGTAGCGCTTCTCTCCAATCAGCGATCAGCTCTAGAGCTTCTTTCCAATCAGCGCGCAGCTCTACAGCTTCTCTCGCTTCTCTCCCCTTGCAAGGCAAAACCTTGAAGACGATGCCTCAACTCTCCCCCCACCCTCTCTTTTCCCTTTGGATGAAAAATGTGAAAAAAAAACAAAAAAACGATCGCGTCATGGCACAGCCAGAAATCGCACAAATCAACTTGGAAAGAAAAGAGAAGACGGTAAGAAAAAAAAAGGTTGATTTCAAGCCAGAGGATTGAACAAGCAGGCTGAGAGTGAGAGAGACAGAGACTTAGAGCTAGTGAGAGAGAGAGAGAGAGAGAGAGAGAGAGAGAGAGAGATGGGAAGCAGGGTAGAACTCTTACAAAGGCGACAGGCGTTGCTTGGTGGAGTGTTTTCCGAGCTGATTTAAAGTCGGTCCCCATCGTGTGTTGTCCACGCTTTCCATCAAGCCAGGGCGGGAAACGGACTCGCGGCTCCCCGCCGACACTGGCCGGCTATTTAAAAGATTGGGGCTAACAGCTTCGCAACATGACATCAGTGCGCGGGTTGCACGTGCTACTGTTGCCCCTGGCCACTGTCCACCTCATGGTTGTGGTAGTCGTGGCGGTAGTCGCCCTAATTTCTCTCCTTCGCGTAAGTCTCGCTTGGTCGTCTTCTGCTACTGCCTCGCTACTTGTTCTCCTTCGTCTTCAGGTGAGTTGGAGTGGTCTACCTTCCTCGTTTCTGCCCCTTTCTGTCTCTCGCCATTTTGGTCTTTTATTGACTTGTACATGACCAGTCATTTTGATAGCTCATTTGTGTTTGTTGGTTGATTATCCCTTGGTTGTTTATTTATTTGTTTGTTTAAGTCTTCTGATTTTTCTCTGATGCCTGTATGTACTTAGCTTTTTGCCACTTAGCTTTTTGCCCACACTGGGCAAACGGCACGTAGCAGTGCAGTCAGCATACTCCGTTTTCATTGGGCGTGCTTGCTGGGTGATTTTTCGTTTGCAAAATGCCACTAGACAATCCAATTTTTAACGTGCATAGTTGATGTTCTGTGTGTGTATGCTCACGAAGAGGGTTTAGACACTAGCAGGTCTGCCCATCCTTAACCCACCGGGCGGGAGGTGCCAAAGTGGGGTGGAACTCCAGACCTTCATATTGGAAGTCTGATGTCTTACCCACTTGACTGTCGCACCTGTCACTTGTATATTGATTTGGGGTGTGTATGTGTGTGTGTGTTGTGTGTGTGTGTGTGTGTGTGTGTGTGTGTGTGTGTGGTTTGTTTTTCTTAATCACTAATTGACTGGCTTTCCTTTTTTGTCACTCTCTTATTCAGTCTCTTCCCTTTATTTAAGTATTTATTGACCGCCATGTTGATAAATCTTGCTCATAAATTGTCAGTCAGTTCAAAAGGGATCATAACACTGGAATGGTTCTATATATATACACTCCGTTAAATTTGTAAGAACTGATTTGGCAGACAACCCGAGCCTGCGAACAGCTTACGCGCAGGGATATTAGTAATCCATCATTTTGTTCATTGATTGATAATTCATTCATAAAACAATGATTGTGTTCACTTTGATTGATAATTCATACACAGCCTTGATATTGTGTTCACTCGTGGTTAGCGCAACGGACTAAAGACTGGAAAGTTACGGGTTCGAACCCCATCAATCCTGTCACTTATTATGAATTGTTTTGCCCCTTGCGGCTCCCACCCAGAGTTGAACGTGTTATGGGTTCCTGGGAGAGATAAAAACACACAGTCGAGACTCATCCGCTTCACGGATGCGTCATTTAGGATGTGCGAAAATACCTGACCAGCACCGCAGGTATTTGTATATTTCGGGCCTTGTTGACGCCAGGTTTACTTCCAAAGTAAGCGTAGAGTACATCCCTGTCAAGCAGTCTGTGGCCATCAATTTGATGTGGTGCAGACAATGAGGCAGAAGAAAAGAAATATTGCTCCTCATTCAATCACTCCTTTGTTAACAGCATAAGAAATATTGCTCCTCATTCAATCACTCCTTTGTTAACAGCACAAGAAATATTGCTCCTCATTCAATCACTCCTTTGTTAACAGCATCATGTTCAAGATTGAGTAGTATCTGTGCCATCTCCCGTGGGGATGCCGGGGGCTCTTTCAATATAAATAGTATCCCCATCTTCTGGAAAATCTGTGCCAGAAATTTCCTCTTTTCTGTCATTCCCTTTGTTTCTTCCTTCCTCCTCTGCTTTCTGTCATTTCTTCGTATTATTTTCTGCCTTGCTGGTTCATTCACCTGAATGTG
>CM060309.1:96911958-96914458 GCA_030674185.1 Monoplex corrugatus | reverse complement strand
AGAAAGCAAAGGAAACGTTCAGAACGAACAAGGAGAGCGGGAAGGGAGGGCGGGAGACAACTAACACCATGATGAAAATAGATAAACCATAACACATACAACGTCAAAGAAGGTATAAAAATGAATTGTCATGGAACCTGATAAAAGTGAATTTCAATGAAATATCAACTTCCATTCGTCAGTCGATGAAGTGTATTGGAAAAGCATGAGAGATAAAAAAAAACAACACATATTGCAAATACATGTCAACCTGTAACTATAACAATAACAAAACGACAGAAGAGTAACAAAAATAATGAGGTATTATAGGTAGATGATTGAGAATCGAGGGACCCTCATTGCTGTACACCTGGCCTGCCAACAGCAGTGACTATCATACATGCATAATTATAGAGCTCTATGTACAACATGATTATGATCATACACACGCAGTTCACGACAATCCTGCCCTCCCCCCTCCACGCCTGATTAAACACTTAACACATAGAGAGTGTCTTTGGAAAAGAAAGGAAAAGAAAGAAAGAAAGAAAGAAAGAAAGACACTTAACACATAAAGAGTGTCTTTGGAAAAGAAAGGAAAGAAAGAAAGAAAGAAAGAAAGAAAGAAAGAAAGAAGAAAAGAAAGAAAGAAAGGAAAAGAAAGAAAGAAAGAAAGAAAGAAAGAAAGAAAGAAAGAAAGAAGAAAAGACAATAGAGGTGATTTAGCGTTCCCATTTTTGTTGGATGCGTGTATTATGCAGGTTGTTTTACTCGTACTGTGCAGTGGTATGTTACTTGCAAAGTTTGTATGTTTGTTTGTTTGTTAGATGGGCGTGCATGATGGGTGTTTTTCCTGTTTCCATAAGTCCTGCCAGATACTGACACGACTTACAGGATCTTTAACATGCATACTTTATATTCTGTGTACACTGTGGGGCTTTAGACGCTAACGCATGTTGACCTGGAAAATAAAAAAAAAAGTCCACCGTTTACCTATCAGACGGGGAGGTAACCAGGCAGGATCAAACCCCAGACCTACCGAATTGAAGTCTGACGTGTTACCCGCTCGACCATGGCGCCATTTAGAGGTTGATTGCATTTTTTCCACATAACATCATTCATTTTGATTGATTGATAGGCTTATTCATCGATTGTTGTTGGTTTTTTCCCGTTATCGTATCCATTTATCGTTTGCGATTGTTGGTTTTCTCCCGTTATTGTATCCATTTATCGTTTGTTTGTTCTCACGTGCCTCAGCTCAGCTTTGTATTTAGGTTAGTCCAACAAGCTGTCGTAAATATCGTAAATGGTATATAATATTCGTTGAATGAAAATGACGGGGACTAAAACAGTTCTAAAGAAAACGGAACAAAAAAACAAAAAACAAAAAAGTGAGTAAGAAAGAACAGAAAAGAAAGAAGCAAGGTACGAAAGGAAAGGGCGGAAATGAAAAAATGAAATAAAATGGAATGGTGGTGTGTGTGTTTACTTATTTATCTGTTTTGTTTATTTGTTTATTCGTTTATTTATTAATTCGTCTTTTTACGTTCTTATGTGCTTCTGCGTAAAGGGACAATGAATGGTCGAAGCGATTTCTTTCTACCATCGTTTCTAATTCAGTAAGTCAAGAATTATCGCTGACAGCACTGAGTGTTTTTTTTTTTTTAATACCTTAATGCTGAAATTCCATTAATCCATGAAACAGTAAGACGACACCACCAGAATGGTGGAAACATCAAGGAAGACGGTGAACATGCCAGTTTTTAATATTGCGGACTGAGATCATGATTTTATTCGAGACATCAGACCGACAAACAAACAAGCAAACAAACCATCAAACACCCGTTTCCCTGCTCCCCTACTCCTCTCGCGCGAAAAGAGTAACGACGACGACGATGACGACGACAACAACAACAACAACAACAACAACAACAACAACAACAACAACAACCAGCACCAGCACCAAAGGCGAAATTTATACTTTCTTTATTGTTGTTTAAAACCCAGCCGACTGCATAGAGCCACATCAGGGCTAATTTATACTTTCAACAAGGATGTATAAACCTTATACGTGATATACATGAATGCTGTACATTCATGAATCTACGATACAAAATGCAAAATACCCTTAACTCTTTGACTCCCGCACCCTATCCACCAATTGCAAAAACTTAACCCATCAATTCCCTCACCCTGTCCACCAACTTCCTGTAGGAAGCTGTTGGTTTGGATGAGGGAGTCAGAGGGTTACGTTTTTGCTCTGCTAGCATGGTTGACAATGCAGGATGCTGGTGAACAGGGTGCGGGAGTCAAAGGGTTAAGTGCTTTATATGTTTGTGTGTAAACAGACAAAGCAGAACGCCAACCTTTTGAAGGAAACGAAGTGTGTCTGTCGACTGTTTATCTTATGTTATGAAGTATATACCAGAGAGGACTGACCTATCCTCTTCTCGAATTACCCTGCCGTATTTGATAATAAAAACAAAATGAACTAGCTGTCTAACACAATTACTAATACCAA
>CM060309.1:96904458-96906958 GCA_030674185.1 Monoplex corrugatus | reverse complement strand
GCCAGTGTCTCAATCAGCGTAGTGTGTGTATACGTGTACACAATATTAAGTACGCATGCTAAAGATCCTGTCAGTCATGTCAGTGTCTAGTGGCCAATGGAAACACGCGAAAACACCTAGCATGCACGCCCACCAAAGACTTTGCAGACTTTGCAACAACACTATGGAATGTGGTCAGCTCGCCTAGTAATAGCTGGAGTTTGCCGTGCTCCATCAGAAAGTCTAATTATGTGTGATGCACAGCGAGTCCGAATGAATTTGGAGAATAGTGCTACACAAAAACGATTTATAATAGTAATGATGATGATGATGATGATGATGATAATGATGATATTATCATATTAATAATGATGATAATAATAGTATGTTGGAAATATCAGATACACGAATGCATACAGTCGACGTAAAAACAGACGTCTGTAAAGCCGTCAAGTCATGAAACCAACGTGGTGAAGTAGTAGCGCAACATACTACTCACTGGAATGTCGTGGATTCGAATCCCCATCGGTAAAGACAAAACAAAACAAAACAAAACCAACCAACCAACCAAAAAAACAAAAACAAAACAACCCCCCCAAAACAACAACAACAACAACAACAACAACAACAACAACAACAGTACTGTGGGATTTTTCAGCCCCGTTCAGCTTCTAGCTAGAGACAAGCTTGCTGTGTGCTCGATGAGAAGGCTGGGACCACACGCAGTCGAGTCTCATCCATTTTACGGTTGCGTCACTGAGAGTGTTGCTGAAATTTCCTGACCAACACTGCAGGTGTCTGTACTCTCAGGCCTGGTTGTCGCCAGGATACGTAGCGAAAGTAAGCTAGAGGAAAAGTCCTGTCATGCAGTCTTAGTCCAAGATGGCACTCCATAACATCATCACTGTCATCGCCATTCTCATCATCTTTTTTTTAAAGGATAACCGCACCAGGGAGGTTGCCTCTCCGCTCACCTTTTGTTTTTGTTCTTGTTCCTCCTCCTAGCCACTCCAATAGCCTTAAAAGTTGGCACAGTTTCTTCAATGCGATGAAGAAGATGACGATGAGAATGATAATCACGATGCTATGGAGTTCCAGCTAAGATTCTCAAGGCTATCTTACTTTGGGTGAGCTTGGGTGTGTGTTGGAAAGCATGAATTAAAAATAAAGCTCCATTTAGATATGTTTGCAAAACTTTCTTCTTTCGTTCGCTATGTACATGGTCAGGCCACATCTGGAGATGTATGTGGTCGTTAGTTGTTTTTTTTTCAGTTCCTGCCTATTGCCATAGAGTATAGCGGTCAGAGGAATTGTAGTCGGCTATGTCTCTGTCGCTCCACTTGATAGAGGCGACATCGCTGCCATATGTGTTCAGCTGTTTGGTCCTCTTGCCCGCGGAGGCAGGGTTGTGAAGGGTTCAGCATGAATTTGCGATTCATATAAGCGCCGAGACGGATGTGACCGGTGTGGAGTCTAACCAGGACCATTTTTATTGTCTGGACAGAAGGTGATAGTCGTTCCTTCCTGTCCGTGACTTAAAGAAAGATCTGATGATGCTCCTTTACTCGCTGAAATAGACGCTGTCATCCAGCTGGTCTTCCTGGGCTCCTCTTTTCGCTATGTCATCCAGGGTCTGGAGAACAAAGGGCATCTGAGAGAAAACCAGTTGGTAACTGGTTATTATTATTAAGGCAGACCTGTACACTTAGTAACAGATTATTATTAATGTTTACAGCCCAGCCGACTGCGCAGAACCATCCAGGGCTATAACCATCTCCAAACACACGCAACACCTCTTTTTCCGGAAGAAAAAGCCTGAGAAAGAAAATTAAGTAGAAAGAAACTTAAGTACACATATCAATGCGTTCACGTACATAATCTAAGGATATGTTTCCGGTGCTGACCTTTCCGCCAGTCGATCACCAGAGTTTTTAAAAAGGCAAACTTGAATGCAAAATTACTAACTACGCTGAAATATGTATGTACAAAATGGCCTAAATTACCTAAAATTGCTTCTGCACATCATATTTCCTTGAGCCAAAAATGCAGTCAATACATATACTCACTTATCAGTCCTAAGCGAAAGTATGTAAGGCTTTATAGAACATACACTTGAATGGACCAGCATGGAAGAGATGACATTAAAGGTGCGAGAGAGAAACAGAAGGACAGAAAAGAGGAAATGTCTTCAGAAGGTGGAGATACTATTTTTCATACTGAAAGAGTCCCGGGCATCCCCACGGGAGTTAATAACAGGTGTATGCTTGTCTTTGCCAGGTAAGAGGGACGTGTCCAGATAAGTGCTCTAAGAGTCCCAGCACCGACCGGCTTGTGCCATGGCGTCGGAGGTGTATGTTTAATGTTGTTTGTGAACTGTAAGCCACGTGCGACAGGCTTGGGGTCCAGTCAAGCCTGGCATTGACCGTCCACCCGAGTCACTCGGAAAGATATCCCCTGACCCTGTTTACCTTGTTGAAACGGCCAAACCCCAAACGTTGGGATTTGGGATTAACTCCGGAGG
>CM060309.1:96869458-96899458 GCA_030674185.1 Monoplex corrugatus | reverse complement strand
TTTGTTATTGTGATAGAAGCCCTGTGCATGTTCACTCTTTTGCCCCACTGCCCTGGAGTTTTGGTCGTTTGATTACTTTGGTAAATGATGAGCGTGCGCGCTTTGGTTTGATTTTTTTATGAAGGTTTGGCGCCTTTTAAATGTATCATCATCATCATCATCATCATCATCATCATCATCATCATTAGCATTATCATCGTTATTATTATTAAACACGTCTTCCTCAGACATTCCAGTTCGCTGTTACCATCAGTTCTTTCTTCCAGTGACAGCCGTCAAGGTACAAACAGAAGAAGAAGGAAAGATAATTAACCATAAACCGATTTTGTGTAGTGCTATTCTGCAAATTCATTTGGATTCACTGTGTGTTACATATAATCAATTTTCTTTTCTCGTGAGACAGAGAACTCGAGCGGCCAGGCGACCTGACTACATTCCACTATGTTGTTGCACAGTCTGCATCTTTGGTGGACATGCACACTGGGTGTTTTCATCTTTCCATAAGCCATCGGTCATTAACATGGATCTTTAACGTGTGTATTTGATGTTCTGCGTGCGTGACACGCGAAGGGGTGTTTAGGGGTGTTTAGGCACTCACAGATCTGTACATAACAGCCTAATATGCTGACATGGGAGAACGGGAAAAAAATTCCATCCTTTACCCATCAGGCTGGTGGTACCCAGGTGGGATCGAACCCCAGATCTTCCAATTGGAAGTCTGACATCTTACCCACTTGACTATCGCATCTGTCAGAATCCCTCTTGAGGGGAAAAAAGAAAGGATTTCTGAACTCTAAACTTCGAGCACTTGACTGACAAACTTCCGAAAAATCGACGAGTTTGTGCCAGCAGCTCTTTCAGGTGGTCAGGTCGTCAATCGTCCATTCGGAAGGTCTGAGTTCGATCCTGCTTGAATATCGTCTGGTGGAATAGGGATATTTTCAGTCTACAGGCCAACGCAATTTCATGTGCAGATCTTCCCCCTGTGGGGATGCCGGGGGCTCTTTCAGTGTAAATAGAATCACCACCTTCTGGAAATTCTGTGCTAGAAATTTCCTCTATTCTGTCAGTCTCTTTGTTTCTGCTTTGTTTCTTTGCTTTCTGTCATTTCTTCCTATCATTTTTTGCTTTGCTGGTCCATTCACCTGTATGTGTTCGACAAAATCTTACGTACTTTCTCTCAGGATTGACAATTGGGTACATGTATTTAAGTTCATTTTTGGGTCTAGGGAAGTGAGATATGCAGAAGCAATTTTAGGTAATTAAGGCCCGTTTTTATATATGTTTTAGTGCCCTTAGTTGTGTTTCAATTTGTATTCAGTTTTTTTTAATTCCCTATGTGATAAATTGGACGTGGTGGTCAACGCTAGGGGCATCTCCTTAGATTATGTGCGCGAATACATTGATATTATGTACATAATTTTCTCTTTTTTTTTTCACCTGTTGAAGTACGGTATGTTTTGAAATGGTTATAGCCCTGGGTATAGGTCTATGCAGTCAGCTGGGCTTTAAACAAAAATAACAATAACAGTGTGCAGATCTGTTAGAACCTGCGCCCCCTTCGTGTGTCTAAGCTGCTGAACATTAGACACACACGTTGGAGATTTTGTAAGCCGGTGGCTTATGGAAACCAGAAAACGCCCGTAACACGTGAAGACAGAACGAGAACGCGTATTATTTTGATTAACGAAACGAATACAGATGCAGGTTTTCGGTCAACTGGCCTTTGTTAAAGCGAACATGCGGGCTGGTTGGCTCTTTTGACAGAGCCATGGACTCATATCTGTCTCGAGTTCAGTCCCAGTCTGCCGTATTGAAAACTGGTCTGTTGGCTGCCCTCACTTAATGTTTCCATCATTCTGGTGGAGTCAGCTTACTGTTTTCACAGGTTCCCCCCCCCCCCCTTTCACATTTCAAGACCTAGCCAGCGCATAGGGTTCTGTGCAGTCTCAGGGAGTCTGTTGGAAGAGTTGGATGGACCGCATGAGGAATCATCTGAGTGCGACGAATCTGTCTTGAACAAACTCCAAAACTTCTCTTAAAACGAACACAAAAGACAACCAAGAAACAAATTCACCAGATTTTAAAACAAAACAACAGACCAGGCAACTGCCTTCATGTTTCGTTGGGCCGGAGAAAATAACTCTCAACGTAAAAGCACAATCAGGGAATATACAGACTGCGCAGCAACTTGATGCTTACCCAGTGCGGGTCGAAGAAGTGTGCGTACTGTACAGACATCCAAGAAAAACATAACTCGGAAAGAAGGCGGGGGGGGGGGGGGGGGGGAGTGGAGGGACATGGGGGGAGTCTCGGAGGAGGGGGGGTGTGGGGGGGGGAGTGGATGAGTGGGTAGAGGTTTAAGGGGTGGGGGTGATGTGGTGTCCAGTAGCCGAGTGGTTGTAGCAGCAAAGAGGACGTCTCATGCCCAATTAAGTCGCCGCCCCTTTCCAAACACTTGCCGCTCAGTTCGCCATACAGGGGGCGTTTTCATTACCATAACACAGGGGCTGTGAGTGAACATTTGTCGGGGCACCACGAGAGCGATCTGACGTTCTCCTCCATTCCTCGCCTCTGGAGTTCTTATTGCCACAGTGCTAGTCCTTTTATACACTTAATGTGGTAGGACTTTAAACTTTACAAAACGCAACGGATGAGGCGTTACACTCAAGAATTCTTCACCATATTCCTCCAGGTCTGTCGGTCGTGTGCCAGAGCTTGGATCTTTGCAGATAGTTTCTCTATCCATTTTGCGGTGTTGTCAGTTCATCATTTTTTCTTTTATATTTTTTCTCCTGTCCTCCCCTCTGTCTTTTCCCCTCACCAGTTCTCTGGATGACTGGTTTATCGATATAACAAGCATGGGTAATTCATCAAGAATAACAACAGAATATAGGTACCAGGTACATCAGTCACGAAGAACAAATCATAAAAAAGGGATACATCAGTAAAAGAATACACATACACACATAAACATACACACGCGCGCGCGCCACACACGTGCACGCGCATACACACACACACACACACACACACACACACACACACACACACACACACACACACATACACATACACACACACACACACACACACACACACACACACACACACACAGAGGATTTAGTTGCAACATGACCCGACATAGAAAAGTCATAAGCGTGATTCTGTATTGTTTTGTAGATGTTTCTTAAAGACGCATGTTTTGATTTCTGTTTAAATAACCAGGGGTTACTTTGTCTCTAAGACGTATGGAGGGAGTTCCTTGTTGTTGGGTCAAAAATAGAATTTCTTTTCACAAGTAGGTAGGGAGTGCCGAGGTCCTGTCAAGAGAGGTTGTTCCTGCAGGAAACTGGTGGATAGTTTGAGGGAGTCAAAGGGTTAAGTATTCGCTTTGCTATGCTAGCATGGTTGGCAATGCAGGATGCTGGTAGACAGGTTGCGGGATTCAAACGATATGGGACAGAAAAAATCTCCTCCAGCTGTGAGAAGACTGTCCACCAAGGCACGTAAACGCTGAAGAGTAAAAACGCAGCAGGGCCCAGTCCCTAAGTGGATTAGACAGTTGCAAACCTGAGGCAGATTTGTTGACTAAAGCTTTCCTGCCAGTCACTTAATCTTTCCTGCTTACTTCACTGGAGGAAAAAAAAAAAAGGGGGGGGGGGGAGCTGGGGGATTGAAAGGGAGGGAAAGAGGGAGAGGGAAGGAGCGGAGGGGGACTGGACTCCATGGACTCAGGTCATTAATTGAAACCGTTAGTAGACGCTCACTTCCAGACCAGTGTTTAAAAAAAAAAAGCCACGTTGAGCGACGGCACTGGGGTCTTTTTAACTTGTACACCACGCCACTCCTCGTGTTGCCATACCATTCCTTGCTGCTCTACTTACCGCTGCTGTTACATTTCGGCGTGTCGTGTGTGTTACTACTACCACCACCACCACTCCCGCGAGCTAAAGTACCAGGGAGGCAGGGCGTACGAAATTTTTCTGGCACTGGGGAGTTAACTGACTGCTCGGTCATCTGATGTGGACTTCTCACGTTTTGAGTCTGATGAGATCTTGTGGATTGGTCTTGTCAGAACCATTTGTGTGACT
Organism: Monoplex corrugatus; assembly: GCA_030674185.1. Taxonomy (NCBI): domain Eukaryota; kingdom Metazoa; phylum Mollusca; class Gastropoda; order Littorinimorpha; family Ranellidae; genus Monoplex; species Monoplex corrugatus. The sequence continues at coordinate 96,895,364 of CM060309.1, read as the reverse complement.
TGAGATACGTTTCCTTTTTGACGCTGAATAGGTCTTCTTCCCTCGCACTGTTCCATTGAGGACATCCCTGCAATACGGATTGTATGGCGACTATTTGATGTGGATGTCTTCGTTTTTAACACTGGGCGGGTGTCATCCCTGTTACATGAATTGTATGGTGGCCCTTTGATGTGGATCTCTCCGTTTTTGGACTCTGAATGGATGTTTTGGCTTGATCTTTTTGAGTACCAGATGCAATGAACATTTGATATGGATGTGTTTTTGACAGTGAATAAATCTTCTGTTGGATTGTTCCTTTGAGTCCTACCCTATGAATTATGTAATGGCTATTTGATACGAACGTCGAACATCTCCTCTAGTGACATTGAATGCTCATAGATCGTCTGAATTGTTCTTTAGTGTTACACGTCTGTGGTGTGATATGATGCTCATCTGAAGTGGTCCTCACAGTTCCTGACAATAAGATACTCATAGATCGTCTCCGTTGTTCTTTTGTATGCTTGTCTCTGAAAAGATCTTCCCTTGTTTTGGAATGTTGGAAAATTTTGTGTGTTCTTTATCTGTGATATGGATTTCTGTGATGCCCCACACTTTTGCTGTCGTGGATTGTTGATGAGGATTTCATTCGATTGCTCCGTGTGGATTAGCGAATCCTGTAATGTGACTTACAGATGATGTACATTGTCAGTGATGTCCCATACTGGTTGCAGGAGGATTGCCAGTGTGGATCGTCAGTGGATTGCTTAGTGTGGGTTCTGTGAATGAGCTCGTGTATCATATGCGTGACATGGACTGTCGATGATGTCCCATACTCGTTGGCAATGGGATTGTTGATGCGGATTGTCCGCTGTGGCATGTTCAATGTGGTTTGTGAATGATGGTGGTTCTGTTGGCAGGACGTCACCACAGTCCATGGTTGTGACACGTGTGATGGGCAGAGTGTGGCATTTCTTTTTGCCAAAGGATTAATAGTAGTTTTGTATTACAAGAGTGTCTTTCGCCGTCATTTCCGACTTCAGGCTTTTAGGTTCTTCTCTTGAGTCTTGCCTTGACTGACTTTGTGTGGGTCTTGGTGATGCTGCGCTGGAGTCCTACTTGCATTGATTTACTTCATGTGAAACCAAAAACCACACGAAAATAGACCGAGAACACTAATGTCATTGTTGAAACAAGGCAGGCACAAATTATCGGGCAAATGACCATTGTCATTCGAACACGGAAGACAACAAAGAAACAAACTCACAAGGGTTAGGTTCGAACAATAAATCGACTAACTTCCCTGATATTATTTTGTTTGTTTGTATGTTTGTGATTCTCAGGTCCTGCGTGAATTGACCTGCTGGATCTAGAGCTTTGTGTTTTCACGTATTGACTGTTTCATATGTGATTGTCAATCGTTAGTAGATTGACTGTGCTGTCTGCGTCAGTTTTGAAATGTGGACTCTGAAGTTTGACTGTGCGGTCTTCTGTGATATCGGAGCCTGGCAAACGTGACTGTGCTGTGTTTATGATCGTTAAAGCCTGCAGAAATTGACTGTACTATATGGATGATTTATGAGGCCATCCAAAATCGACTGTGTCCTACCGATGATTCCTAAGGCCTGCAGAGATTGACTGTGCTGTGTCTGGTATTTGAGGCCGTCCAAAAATTGGCTGTGCTGTGTCTGTGATATCTGAAACTTGCGAAAGATCATCGTGCTTTGTCTGGGATCTCTGAGACCTACAGAGATTGGGCTTTGCCAGTGATCTGTCTTTCCAAAATTGTCTGTGCTGTGACTTTGTCTCTGATGCCGTCAAAAATAGTACTGTGCCGTTTTCTCTGACACTTGAAACCTGCGAAACTTGACTGTGTTGTGTCCATGATATGTGGGGACACACCAACAGTCTGCTTTGTCTATGATGTCTGAAGCCTTCAGAAGTTAACTGTGTTGTGTGTGTAATGTAATGAGGCCTTCAGAAATAAACTGTGCTGTTTCCTGTGATCGTCGAGGACTGCCAGAAATGACTGTGCTGGGTCTGTGATCTGTGAGGCCGCCAAAAATGGACTTGCTGTCTTCTGTGATACCCGAAGCCTGAAGAGATTGAATGTGTTGTCTCCAGGTTCCATGACTGCACAGGTTGAATGTGTTTATGTGTATTTGTCTTGTACAGATCTTTTATTTATGGATTGATTTGCGGTGTTTGTGCAAGTCCTTCAGACCTCTGTGGATCGCCAGTGCAATATTTGTGTTGTCTGTATGGGCCAGCAAGGAACCTTATTTGAATGTAGTGTTTCTGTGATTCTTGAGTCCTGCATATAATGACCGCGCTTTTGGATTCTTAATACAAACTTTTCTTTGACTGATTTAAAAATGTGGCGTCCCTCACACCTCTGTAGGCTGCCTGTGCAGTGTTCCTGTGGTTTCTAGGGGCATGCAAGGAACCATATCTGACTGTAGCGTTTCTGTGATTTTTTGAGTCCTGTGTATATTGACCGTTTTCCGTGATTCTGTATATAAAACGTGCATGGACTGGGATCCTTCAGGCTTCTATAGGTTGACTGTGCAATGTTTTTGTGGTTTCTATGGGCCTGCTATGAGTGCAAGGAACTGCGTTGACTGTGGTGTTTTTCTTCTGCATATATTGACCGTGCTCCTTAAATTCTTAACGCGCCCTTTATTGATGGATTGATTGAAATGTGTGGTTTTGACTTGACTCCTGCGTAGATTGACTGTACCTTCTGTGTGTGTGTGTGTGTGTGTGTGTGTGTGTGTGTGTGTGTGTGTGTGTGTGTGTTGTGTTGTGGTGTGTGTGTGTGTGTGTGTGTGTGTGTGTGTGTGTGTGTGTGTGTGTGTTGTGTGTGTCTGTGTGTGTGTGTGTGTCTGTGTGTGTGTGTGATCGTAAAGACCACCATGGATTGATACTACCGTGGCTGTGTGCTTTTCCAAAGAGCTGTTTAAACATCATACTGAGCGGCGTTTGTTTACCAAAGAATTAAGGAGGCCAAGGAGCAAGCTTATACCGAAGGTAAGACGGAAGGTTTCATGTCACTCTGATATATTTTTTATTTTTTTTATTTTGGGAGGTGGAAATGATCCGCTCTGTTCTGGAAAACACAAAGCAAAGCAAAGCAAAGCAAAGGAAAGCAAAGAAAAGGAAAGCAAAGCAAAGCAAAACAAAAATAACGACATGTGGAGTTTGTTCAAAAGAGATTCATCGTACTCAGACAGTTCCATGCACATTCCATCCTAAACTGACAGCAATTGTCTGGCAGGTTCATTAAGCTTGCACAAAAAGAACAAAGAAATGCACTGGCAGTCTTGAAATGAGGAGTAGGGAAACGGGACGTATGAACAGTAAGCTTGACACTACCAGAAAGGTTGGAGCATTCAGATTGGCTGGTTGTGTTGTGAGTCAGACCTTTATTTATTTGTTTATTTATTTATTTATTTTATTCATCTGTTCTTTTCTTTGTTGATAAGGTACACAGAAACACATGTCATTTACATATAACCACGATTATTGATAGACTGATACAATACTTTTTTGTGTGTGATACAATACTATTATATAAAAAATGTAGGCTAGGTACGATCTCAGGACCTGGCCAGCTCAGTGGTTCATGTGCCGGCTTAAAGCTTGTGCCATGATCGCTATCACGTGGCACCTGTGACGTTAGTGCATATGGAATTCATTCCGAATGCGGATATGTCATCTTGAGAAACTGAAACTGAAAGAGAACGGCAGCAAACACGTCAGCTTTTGTGTTGCAAGGTGGGACTGAAAAGGAGACAGTAGAAATGACTCTGGTGGCCCATCATCTCCGTTGGTAGAGGCCCATGTCAAAACAGGGCTTGTGAGTTCAGTCCTTGGACGGGTCAGTTGTTCTTTTTCTTTTCTCTCTCTCTCTTTTTAAAATCTGTTTTTTATCGTTGATCGTGTTTTTTTTCTTTTGATAGATCTGATATCCTGAGTTCATTTCCACCCTCAGCATTACAAACTGGCTGTTCGCTGCCCATCTTAACGTTTCCATCATTCTGGTGGTGCCAACTTAGTGTTTCATGAATCCTTCTCCCTCCCTCCCTCCCTTCCCTTACATAGGATTTTGTGCAGGCTTAGGGAATCTGCCAGAAAATTGCCGGCAAATTTTAGTGGGGCACGTATGGAATTGTCCGAGTGTGATGAATCCCTCTCGAAAAAAAACTAGAAACTATACTGTTCCGAAAAACCAAAACACAAGAGAGAGAGAGAGAGAGAGAGAGAGAGAGAGGAGAGAGAGAGAGAGAGAGAGAGAGAGAGAGAGAGAGAGAGAGATGAATGAACCGCCCACTAAATATATGTCATCATCTGTTCCGAATTATTTCTTTTGCTGGTAGTTATCATACAGCTGTTAGCTAGGACTGCTAGAATTACTCTCGGAATTTTGAGGATTTCTGTTAAAAATAACAGCCTCCAGGCTGGTGGTATCCATCAGCTGTTTTGCAAAGATACGCCACGGCTCAACGGGAGTCTACTGCGTATTGACATTTCCATATGTGCTCCATCCATTGCAGCGAAACGAATGACTTCGTTTAGCCTGCGCTGTCCCTGAAACATATTGCTCTTCCGCACGTACTGCATGGAAAAGAGTTGTTTAATAACAGCAGGTCTGAGCTGTTCAAACGTGATTTTGCCCTTCGTGTACTGCTGTTACCAGTTGTGCTGTTGAGGGCAGTGTCTTCCCATTTGGTGGTGTTGATGTCATAGCTGATGAAGTTCAGTATCCTTGTATCGCTGAAGAGTCTTTCTTTGTCATGGTGTCCTTGCTCCAGTTTTCCGTGCAGGAGCATCTTTTGGGGTAAGGATGTCTTCCATACGGGCGTAAAGCGTCCTGTCCAAAGAAGGTATCATCTGATGAGTAGACGAATAAAGGCTTGGCAAGACACTATTCTTCGGAACTTGACGGTTGGACAGTCGACCTTTCCACACGAAGTTATGATAGGTCTTACAGAAATCATGCAATGTAATCCACGTTAACACACAGTAACAACATGTTAACTATGGTAACACCCGAGTAACGAGTACATATTTAAGATGATGATATTGATAATGATAATGCAATCCACGTTAACACGCAGTAACAACATGTAAACTATGGTAACACCCGAGTAACGAGTACATATTCAAGATGATGATATTGATAATGATAATGCAATCCACGTTAATACACAGTAACAACATGTAAACTATGGTAACACCCGAGTAACGAGTACATATTCAAGATGATGATATTGATAATGATAATGTAATCCACGTTAATACACAGTAACAACATGTAAACTATGGTAACACCCGAGTAACGAGTACATATTCAAGATGATGATATTGATAATGATAATGCAATCCACGTTAACACGCAGTAACAACATTTAAACTATGGTAACACCCGAGTAACGAGTACATATTCAAGATGATGATATTGATAATGATAATGCAATCCACGTTAATACACAGTAACAACATGTAAACTATGGTAACACCCTAGTAACGAGTACATATTCAAGATGATGATATTGATAATGATAATGCAATCCACGTTAATACACAGTAACAACATGTAAACTATGGTAACACCCGAGTAACGAGTACATATTCAAGATGATGATATTGATAATGATAATGCAATCCACGTTAATACACAGTAACAACATGTAAACTATGGTAACACCCGAGTAACGAGTACATATTCAAGATGATGATATTGATAATGATAATGCAATCCACGTTAACACACAGTAACAACATGTAAACTATGGTAACACCTGAGCACTGAGAACATAATTAAGATAATGATATTGATAATGATACTTTGGACATTGATATTGATAATGATACTATATTTTCTGACGGTAAAGGATACAAGCTAAAAGCCCTTTTTTGTGTTTTCTTTTTTGTGTTTTTTTTTCAGTTTGCCGTTGTTTGTATGCTGGCTGTCTTCCTTCAAGTTTCCATAAGCCAGCCACTGGCTTGATTTACAGGATCTTAAACGTGCGCATTTGACATTCTGCATGCATATACACACGACTTGGCTTGGGAACAGTCTCCATCCTTTATCTACCAGGCGGAGGTGTTTAGGCAGATCAAACCCTGGATCTTCTTTTGTGAAGTCCGAGTCTACCCACTTGACGTCTGAGAACACAAATTGAACTCTTAAATGTCGCAAAACGACGCTTGCAACGAGCAGAATTTGAATCGCGAAAAATGCGACTGATCAGATTACTTAATGTACTTCTCCTAGATAGTCTCTCTCTCTCTCTCTCTCTCTGTCTCTCTGTCTCTCTCTCTCTCTCTCTGTCTCTCTCTCTCTCTCTCTCTCTCTCTCTCTCTCTCTCTCTCTGTCTCTCTCTCTTTGTCTCTGCCCTCTGTTTCAATGTCTCTGTCTCACTGTCTCTGTCTTTCTGTCTCTGTCTTTCTGTTTCTGTCTCTCTCTGTCTGTCTGTCTCTGTCTCTGTCTCTCTCTGTGACAGGCTTGTGTGCATTTCAGTGTGTGTCTTGTACAACGTGTAATGCGAAGTGACTCCAAATGAGGTTATTGAAGAACGATTTATTATTATTATAAATATTACAGTTATCATCATCATCATCTTCATATATCATCTGATTATCACTATTACTATTGTTATCATTATCATGATGATGGTGATAGTTATAATTATTATTAGAATTATTATTATTATTATTATTGTTATTATTATTTCACATCGACTGGAGGGTGTACATATATATGTATATATATATGTATATATATATGTGTGTGTGTGTGTGTGTGTAAGAGAGAGAAAGAGAGAGAGAGAGGGAGAGAGAGAGAGAGAGAGAGAGAGAGAGAGAGAGAGAGAGAGAGAAGAGAGAGAGATGTGTAAACAAGATGTTTCTCAGCTCTTTATGCGTGGATCTTTACCCAGTCTTAGTAGAAGTTGGTGACTGTTGAGGAGGAGTCACGGAAAGCATAAGCTTGGCAATGAAAGCTCCTAGGTTTAGGATGCTTAGACCACGAAAAAAGTGCCTAAATGGGCAGTTTTTTTTTGGGGGGGTGGGGGTGGGGGTGGGGGGGGGGGGGGGGCTGGCTGAACAGCTATTTCTCTAGAACATCTGACATTAATTAGAATCGGATTTTGGAGTTGTAGCAGTCTACCATCATCCTCGCTGCATGTCAAGTTTTATTTCAGGGGACACTCATTAAAGTCACAGTAGGCTTGAGGAGAACAGAATCTGGATTTTCTGTGACCATTTTTCTATAAAAGAAAGGCTGGTTTTTCAGAATGGTTCGACCATGCTAGATTGCTTTGATCATCTTGGTTTTACAATTTTTTTCCAGAGACTGTCCTGTGTTCAAATCCGAGAAGACCACCCACGACATCGCCGACGCCCTGCTGTCGCTGAAACACGCAGTAGTGCATCCCCAGTTCGCCGGCCCCGTGTCCCCCCTCTCCCCTCCCCCCATGCCCCACCTGGGCCAGCACCCCCCTCCCCAGGGGCTGGGGGGCTACCCGTCCGTCGCCTCCCCAGGGCCCCCGCACAGCCACCAGGGCCTGCCCGCGGGCTACGGGTCCAACCACCCCCACCCCCATGGCCAGTCCGTCCTTCACGCCTCCTACGGCGTGGGCGTGGGAGTGGGGATCGGGATGGGCGCCCACCACCAGTTGGCTCCACCCCCTCATCAGTACGGGCAGCAGTGCCCGGCCCCCGACCCCTGCGCCAGCCCTACGGGGGTGCAGGTTCCCGGGTCGACACCCTCCTCCTCCGCCTCCTCCCATCACCACCCCTTAGCGCCTCCCCCGGGTCCTCCCCCTCTGCCCCCTCCTCCCCCTCCACCGCCGTCGCAGGCGACGGGAATGCCGTTCCCGTCGATGAGCGTGAACGTGTCGATGTCGATGAACGTGGGCATGACCCACAACCTGCACGGGCCCACCCCCTACAACTACGGGCCCCCCCATCCCCAGCAGTGGCCCCCGCCCCCCTCCCCGGCCCAGCCCCCGCCCTCCCCACCCCTGTCCGGCCAGTACCACCACTCGGCCAGCTTCAGCTCCGGCATGGCGGCGGCAGCGGCCTACTCGTCGGGGTACCCGGGCGGGCAGCTAGGGCCAGGGGGCCAGCCGCAGACCTCCTCGTCATACCCGCCGGCGGCGTCCTACTCTTTAGGCCATGAGTTCCGGCCCCCCGACTCCCGCTTCTGTTTCAAGTCGCCGGCGGGGCCGGACTTCGGCGCCGGGCCGGAGTCGCACTTCTACTACAAGCCCGGCATGGGGGACCTGCTGAAGGAGCCCGGACCTCACTACTGTTCCATGAGGCACCCCCACCACCACCTCCACGACGACCAAGACGCGGGATTCACCGCCTTCCCTTCCAAACGGTCCAAGCTCCTCACTGACAAGGTCGCCATGGCAGCGGCGGCCGCGGCCGTTTCCGTCACCGGGCCGGGAGCCGCGGCGGCGGGGATGATGATGGGTATAGGGGTGGGGGAAGGGGGTTACGGTCTAGGCCCCCACCCCCACCCCCACCCGTCGCCCCACCATCACCACCACCACCACCACCATCACCAGCAGGGCATGCTGAAGACCAACCTGTGTCGCATCTGCGGCAAGACCTACGCCCGCCCGTCCACGCTCAAGACTCACCTGCGGACCCACAGCGGCGAAAAGCCGTACAAGTGCACCACGTGCAACAAGTCCTTCTCGCAGGCCGCCAACCTCACCGCGCACATCCGCACCCACAGCGGCGAGAAGCCCTTCCGATGCCCCATCTGCGACCGCCGCTTCTCGCAGAGCTCGTCCGTCACGACCCACATGAGGACGCATTCCGGGGACCGGCCCTACCGCTGCCGGCTGTGCAAGAAGGCGTTCTCCGACAGTTCCACACTCACCAAGCATCTTAGGATCCACAGCGGTGAAAAACCTTACCAGTGCAAACTGTGTCTCCTGCGATTCTCGCAGTCCGGCAACTTGAACAGACATATGAGGGTCCATTCTAATCAGGTGTAAGACCGGGTAGTTTTTTTTTTTTTAACAATAAAATTTGTATTTTTTTCTGTAAACTTTGCCCCCTGCGATTTTGGCAGTCCGGCAACTTCAACAGACACTTAAGGGTGTATTGCAGTCAGGAGAAGGTGGACTATAATATTTTTTTCCAGTAAACTTTGTAGTGAGCAGACACATGAAGATCTGCTTTATTCTGGTGGAGAAGACAGGCGCGATAGTCGAGTGGTTCACTGTTCTTCCCAGCTGGAACGTCAGGGTTCCAGCCCTTGGATACCTCTCCCCTGGCGGGTAGAGGGTGAAAGGGGTCTGTGAAACATTAAGTGACACCACCAGAATGATGGAATCATTAAGACGGGCAGCAAACAGGCCAGTTTTTGATGTTGCGGGATGGGATGGAACTCGAGATACAGATCCTGAGTCGAGGGCTCTGTCAGAAGAACTTGTCAACCCGCGATTTATGTATGTAGTGGATGTGTCGGGGTGAGAATTGAAGCTGGTGGAGTGGGGTGGTGGTGTGTAAAGCACATTGTCCATTTCTGGACGAAGAAGGAGACCAAAAAAAAAAGTGTGTATCGTTTTATTAGAGAACTGATCAGTGCTAGACCTTGATATCACACGGAGTACTAGACTTTGACGTCACACGGAGTAGGCCTACTTGATTCTGATGTCACATGGAGTACTTGATTTTGATGTCACATGGAGTAGGCCTACTTGACTTTGACGTCATATAGCATTTCTCCACGTCAAGCCTTCCAGCTCACTGCTGACTGTCAGCTCTGTTTCCCTGGGACAACCATTATGATACAAGCGGACAGCGAGACAAGAAAGAAGAAATAAAGAAAGAAGACCGAAAGTATGGAATATGAACAGTTGCTCAGTTACTGCCCAAACTCTGAGCTGTGTGAACGACTAGAGATTTGTGTAGTTTGTTACGAACAAGTGTCTCTACTTTTTCGTCGTCATTAACCCCGTGAAGTCTTTGGAGGCGCAGCACTAAAAAAGTGTTCACCAGATTCTTCCAGCTCTGTCGATTGTGTGCCAAAGCAAGGGTCTTTGCAAACGGTGTCTGTCCATTCCATAATACTATCAGTCTGTCGTTTGTGTGTGTGTGTGTGTGTGTGTGTGTGTGTGTTGTGTGTGTGGGTGTGTTGTGTGTGTGTGTGTGTTTGTTCTGTCCTTCGGTCTCCCTCCCACAGCAATTCCCTGGGGGACTGACTTAGCAAGGCCATTGGATCTTGTTAGATGGCCATACCAACAATGTAGTTTTTTCTTTTCTTAATAACTGAAGTCAGCAGATTTTCGTATGGTCCAGTGTGCTGCTTGATGGTTCGGCGCGCTTGTTTCATTGGTGATAGGATCAGTGTGCCTGACCAACGATTGTTACAAAAATTAGCTGTAAAAACACAGTGACTGACGACTCATAATTTTTTTTTTCCTACCCAATTTTCTGCACCGCTTCAGTGGTGTTTGACCCACAAAGCTTATTCCGACTTCTCAACGCTCAGAGTTTATTCATTTGGCTACTCTGACACCTCACACTCAAGGTTAATAATTCATCCAGTTACTCCAACACCTCACACCAAAGTTTATTCATTCAGCTACTCCGACACCTCACACTCAAAATTTATTCATTCAGCTACTCAGACACAGCACACTCAAAGTTTATTCATTCAGCTACTCAGACACACAATACTCAAAGTTTACCCATTCAGCTACTCCGACACATCACACTCAAAGTTTATCCAATCAGCTACTCAGACACTCGCACTCAAAATTTTATTCATTCAGTTACTCCGACACATCACACTCAGATGTTACTCATTCAGCTACTCCGACACACACCGTACTCAACGTTTATTCATTCAGCTACTCCGACACCTCACACTCGAAGTTTATTCATTCAGCTACTCAGACACACCACACTCAAAGTTCCATTCATTCAGCTACTCAGACACCTCACACTCAATATCCATTCATTCAAAGTCCCAGTGCCAGAAAGTCCAAGGGAGCCAGCGACGTTGAGTCGCTGTGGGGCCACCCACCAGGAGAGACTCCACACTGGTGCTGGGTCAGTTTCATGGGATTCAACAGTGCCTCTTCCAGTTCAGTTCATCAAGGACACTGCCTGCTAAGCTTCCTGCTGACAAAAATCGTCGTTCAGTCGTGGAGCTAGACCCAGTGAATGACAAGATCCCTCCCCCCCTCCAACAACAGTAAGGAGACCTCGTCCATATTCCTCCAATGGCAGTCCGCATGTACCATGGAACACCAAAAATGCCAACTTCAGTTTCCTTCAGGCATTGAGAGTTTCTGAACTCTTTAAGAAACGAGGGTTTTTTTTGTTGATGCTTCCGTCAGTGCTGAACTGTAAACAAAGAGAGACTGAATTTTCTGGTGATGCATCAGTTAGTGTTGAACTGTGAACAAAGAGAGACTGAATTTTCTGGTGATGCATCAGTTAGTGTTGAACTGTGAACAAAGAGAGACTGAATTTTCTGGTGATGCATCAGTTAGTGTTGAACTGTGAACAAAGAGAGACTGAATTTTCTCGTGATGCATCGTCAGTATTGAACTGGGAACAAAGGAGAGTCTGAATTTTTTGGTGATGCGTCTGTCAGTACTAACTGAACAAAGGAGAGACTGATTTTTCTGGTGCTGCATCAGTCAGTGCTGAATAGTGTTTTCACAGGAGAGATTGATGAGGCGACATACGACACAGTGAACTGTGAACAAAGGATGGACGTGTTCAGTTACTGGTTATTAATTAAACATATGGAACACAGGAGATGTTCATATCGACATATCACATTTGGGACTGCCTGCATGTAGAGGGACAGTTGTATAGGGACATATCACTCACCTACCACACTGTGTACAAAGGGTACATTTGCACAGTGATTTATCGAGTACTAAATAAAAAGACATTTGCGCAGTTGTTCATTGTACGATGCAAGAGAGAAACATGCGAAATGATGTAAAATACTGAACTGTGCGGATAAAACCAAACCAAAATTATAAAAAAAATCACCACCACCACCGCTACCCCCCCCCCCTCCTCAAAAAAAAAAAAAAAGGAAAAAAAGAAAAAAAGTAAAGGAGGGGGTTATACCAGAAAGTGAAATGTGAAAAGGACAGTTGTAAATTAATCAATCATTCTGTCTCCACAGCTAAGTCGTGATGTTTAAAACCGTTGTATCTAAAACAAATAATAATTATTGTCTGGAACCGGGACGTGAGAAAACCAGACGATGTATATAATATGGACTGCATGAGGAAACATGTCTCTTACAAACATTGTACACAACGTTGCGCGTGTGACTAACTGACTGTGACCCATTACTTCCATTACTTTCTGTCCGTTAACGCCGTTGGCTAGTAGGGCAGCAGTGAAGGTCCTCCACTTCTGTCTGTTACCTGTGAAGACTATCCAGCTTAACCCTTTGACTCCCGCACCCTGTCCACCAACTGCAAGAATTTAACCTTATCACCCAGGGTGAGGGAATCAAAGGATTAAATTTTTGCTTCAGTGGCATGGTTAACAATACAGGATGCTGGGTGGACAGGACGCGAGAGTCAAAGGGTTAAAACTGAATTCATCAGATCCAAATATAATCTGACCAATTTGTTACCACTACCACTTAATATCAGTAAAATGAAAAGATGTATGTGTGAAATACATCGACAGATAACTTACGAATAATAGGAAACTTCAGAAGAATTCATCAGATTCGTATGAATCCGATCACTTTGTTCTCATTACTGTTTGATATCCAAAGAAACAAAAACCGCCAGTTAGACTGAATTTTACCGAATGTAATAGACATTATCGAATATCAATAAAATCAATTAAATCCATGTAAATTTGACCACATTTTTCTCACTGCTGTTTTGATATATCTCGATGAAATCAAAAGCTTCCATCTGTGAATGACATTGACAGATTACAAAAACCCTTAAATTTCAATGAAATTCATCAGCTAAACCCTTAAATTTCAATGAAATTCATCAGCTCCACTGATATAAATAGAATTCATTAGATCCATAGAAATATGAGTTCGTCAGGTCCATACAGATTCTATCGAGAATTTGTTATCGCTACCACTTTATACCGATAGAATGTTAAAAGCTGCATTAAATTACAATAGAAATTAATGAAATCCGTATAGAAACTGAATTGTCACATCAAAAAAAAAAAAAAAAAAAAAAATCGATCAATTTGTTATCACTAATGTATTGATTAGAATCGATAGAATATCAAAAGCTGATTGCGTGACAGGCAGATTACGAATACTTACAGAGATCATTACTCTTCCATAGAACTTTGATCCAGTTCTTAAAATTCAATCTCTGCCATTTTTTTTTATCGACATATAATAATAATAATAATAATAATAATAATAATAATAATAATAATAATAATAATAATAATAAAACGCTGCACGTGAAGTGGAAGTCAACAACTTAACAAAATCATTGAAGTTAGGAAACATTTAATCATTTCATCTGAAGTTCAGGTAGCTATCGAGGCCCTAAATCTTGATATTTATCTTATTCGTCAAACTTTTTTTAATGGACCTCGGTTGCATGAAGGCCGTAGTGGACCCTGTTTTAAAAAATTCTTTTTCTTTCTGTCTTTGTTGAATTTTTATGTATTCATCACACGTTCCTCATCATCGGTTTGAAAATACACTGGCCGAGTTTACAGCATACATCTTCCGTTGCCAATAGGTCATCATGGACAATTTGGCTTTTTCGTTAGTGTGTGGAATTTGTTTGGACTTTCAAGAGGGGAGTCATCGCATTAAGAGGTTTATTTATTCATTTGTTTGTTTGTTTATTATTTGTTTTTTATACTTCAGATGATATATTCATTTAGGCCATAGCTCTTCGTGAAGGGATGTGATATACAAAATAAATACAATTATCAAAAACATGTTGTAAGCACATAAACATTATTTATCGGTGTAAGCCAAACAAATTTGTTTGCAACAAACGCATAACCAAGCGATAGAGTGAAAATTAGGCAAATAATATCTACGAAACATCCTTTATCCGTTTGAGAGAATACCCAACCTCAAAATAGTACCATTGTTGTTGATTGGTTCCAACATTTCAATTATATCCCGGAAAAAGACTCAAATTCTCAAGAGAGAGAAAAAGATAGAGAGAGAGAGGAGAGAGAGAGAGAGAGAGAGAGAGAGAGAGAGAGAGAGAGAGAGAGAGAGAGAGAGAGAGAGAGCACTCGTCAATTATTTGTAATAATGATATTCAGAACCAAGAGTCCACAATCTTCCATTTAGGAATTGGATTGATGACAGCGACACTGGTGTTCACTTTCAGCATTCGGACAGTTCCATATGCGCTCCATCCTAATCTGCCAGTGGTAACCTGGCCGACTTCTGGACCCTGTGCAAACCCATAATCTGCTGGCCAGGTCTTGAAATGGGTAGGGTGAACCATCAGACTGATGGAAACATTACGATGGGCAGCAAACAGCCAGCTTTTAATGTTGGTGGGTTGGGATTTAACTTGAACTATTAGATCCCGTGTCCACGGCTCTGTAATAACATTAAAAAAAAAAAAAAAAAAAAAAAGACAGCCTGCATTAGTGTTTGTGAGCTTCTAAAATGGTGTGCTTGGATTATTATATGACATAGTGAGTATGAGTATGAGGGCGTGTATTTGTTTTTTTGAAAAGAATGATCCAGAATACGTGATAACATGACAACTTTCAAGTGCATGTTTTTTAATATCATTGACTTCATAGCACAATCAATATCATCCCCCATCGTCATTATTATCATAGTATCATACAAGTTGTCACAGCTTCTGTAGCCATTAACTTTAAGGCAGTGGTGGAAAATGGGACAGAAAAAAAGGTGAGCACAAATGAAGCTGCCCATACATATCTTCCTTAAAAAAAAAAAAAAAAAAAACAACTTTTATCATTCATTCACCTGAACCCAGCCTTGGGATGCCATAACTTCAGCATTACAACTTTTTTTTTTTTTACCAAAGATTCAACAGTATGGACTCTAATTGTATGTTTGAAAATGTGTCATTGTTCTTAGTAATCCAAAAGAAGAATGAAATGATTTCTGGATTACCGGTCTGTATTTTTTTAAACTGAACCCAACGACTGGTGTATATCAGTAAGAAAATATGTACAAAAAAAGTTGTAATCATATTGTAAATGACACAGCGAGATAATCTACATATAATCTGTTATTTGTAAATGTGTGTAGGTATTTATTTTTTTCACGGTTATTGTGAGTTTGGAGTTTTGTTCAAGAGGGATCCATCGCGCTCGGCCATTTCCATATGGGCTCCATCCACATCTGCCACTGACTATTTGGTTAACTCCTTGAGCCAGCACATAAACCTTTCTATCGCTGGCAATGTCGGGAGAAAGGTGGGATTTATGAAAAACTACGTTGACGCTACCAAAATGATGGGAGGTGGAAACTTACACCACCACAATGATTGGAGCGTAAAGATGGACAAGGGACAGGGCAGTCCTAGCAGTGTTTATGCTCCGGGCTGGGACTGAACTCAGGATATTAGATCTTGAGCCCACGGCTCTCTGTCAACAGAACTGGCCAGATCACGGAGATAATCTATAGACAGATAACCTGTATTGTATGCATGTGTTAATGTTTTGTTTTTGTTTTTGCGGGTTTTGTTTGTTTGTTTGTGTGTGTGTGTGTGTGTGTGTGTGTGTGTGTGTGTGTGTGTGTGTGTGTGTGTGTTGTGTGTGTGTTGTTGTGTGTGTGTGTGTTCTTTTTTGTTCTTTTTTGTTGTTGTTTTGTTTTGCTGTCGGAACTTATGCGCCATTTGCCATCTTATTGGTGTCAATTCCGGCCTCACAACACACCCACCTCCAAGTTCATTCAGTCGAAGTCCCAGCAAAGACAATGGTAACTTCTCTCTTTGGGCCCAGAGCCAGAAAACCTGCAAGAGCAAGACATATGAGACATCAGTGTTGTGTGGCCACCCGCTGCTGAGTCACTTCCGCGTGGAGTTGAACAATGCCTGTTCATATACAATATATAATATTTTTATATATATATATATATATATATATATATATATGTTTGTTATATTGTATTGTGTGTGTGTGTGTGTGTGTGTGTGTGTGTGTGTGTGTGTGTGTGTGTGTGTACGTGTGTGTGTTTTAGTTTCACAGTTACTTTGATCGTGGATTCGTGATAACAAGTTGAGGTCACAACTGGCTATGGGAGGCCTGTCAGGCAGAAAACTCGCGGAGGTAATGTAGTGGTTACAGCGCTTGCCTCACACACGAGAAGTCTTGGGTTCGATTCCAAGTGGAGTCAGCTATATAACCTTTGACACCATTATATAAAGTTGGTCACAGCACCACGTTATTAACGGTGGGGGTGTAGGTTCGACCCTCAGGAGGGTCATAGCTTTTCTTTTTTTTCTTCTTTTTTGTGTTTTTCTTTTTGCGTGGTATGGCTCTTTTGATAGAGGATGCGATGAATCGGTCCTGAACAGACTCCAAACTCACAAGCAAACAAACAAAACCGGGAAGATTTCACCTACGGCGCCCGCTGTTTGTATGAGTACGTGTGGTGGTAATTGGTTTAACCCTTTGTCTCCTCACCCTATCCGCCAGGATCCCCCATTGTCAACCATAAAAGCAAAGCAGAAACGTAACCCTTTCACTCCCTCATCCTATCCACCAGTTTCCTCAGGAAGCTGGTGCATAGGGTGAGGAGGACAGCTAATGGATAGGGCGAAGGAATGAAAGGGTTAATTTTTTGCAGCTGGTGTACAGAGTGCTGGAGTGTCTATTTCTATTCACATAGGTGATTTGAGACCAAAATAGATAAACGATTAAACAAACTAAATAAACAAATAAATAAATGAATAAATAAGATAATGAATAAATATATATGACGTAATGAATAACTAACTAACTAATAAATAAATAAATAAATGAATAAAGAAATAAATAATAAATACATAAATAAACAAACACACCAATAAATAAATAAATAAATAAATAAATAAATAAATAAATAAATAATAATAGATATATAAATATATAAATAAATGATTAAAAATAATAGATAAATAAAGGTTGTGTGCGTGAGTTGATTGGATATGTACTTATGTACAAAAATATTGAGAAAGAAGGAGGAAGGAAATTGCAACTGGAAAAGGAGGGAGAGAAAGAGGGGGAGAGTGTGTGTGCGTGTGTGTGTCTTGTCCGTGTGTGTGTGCATGCATATGTGTGTTGAGTGTGTGTGAGTGAGTGTGTGTGTGTGCTTGCGTGCGTGCGTGCGTGCGTGCATGTGTGTGTGTGTGTGTGTGTGTGTTGTGAGACGAATATATGTCTGCAGTATACTCCCAACTATTTCATTCTGTTGCTCAATGTTTAACACTAACACTGTTAACGAGAAGTTTAGTTCAGTTATTTGGATATTATGTGATAGAGGACATTTCAGAATCATAAGCTTGTTAGGAAAAAGCCCTTCTTTTAAAGGCAGGATGACAATGATCCTGAAACCATCACGTTATTCATATGATGGCAAAGTGGAATGATTTAGTTAAATATCGTCGATATTGTACTAAAATGAATTACTTGATAACCAAGATACCGGGGAAATATTTAAATAACAATTAAATCTGGAAGGCTTGGCTGTGTCAGAACACGAGGCGTTTGGATCTGAGACAAACATCATGTCGTCATGGTTATCGTTATTTTTGTTTAAAGCCCAGCCGACTGCGTAGAGCCATATCAGGGCTATAGTCATTTCAAAACACATACAAAACTTCAACAGGGAAAGAAAAGGAAAAGAAAATTAAGTACACATATCAATGCATTTACGCACATAACCTAAGGAGATGCCCCTGGCGTTGACCACTCCGTCCAATTTATTACACAGGGGATTTAAAAAACATACCTGAATACAAATTTACAGATAAGAAAGGATACCAAAACATATAAAAATGGGCCTAAATTACCTAAAATAACTTCTGCATGGGTCATTTCTCTAGATCCAAAAATGCACTTAATACATGTACCCAATTATTAATCCTAAGAGAAGTACATAAGACTTTATCAAACACGTACAAGTGAATGGACCAGCAATCAGAAAATGATAGGAAGAAATGACAGAAAGCAAAGGAACAAGGAAACAAGAAAAAAAGGACAATTCTAGCCCAGCGTTTCCAGACAGTGGGGATACTATTCATATTGAAAGAACCCCCAGCATCATCAGGGGGAGATTCGTGTCGTTAAATTATTTTAATAGTACGACTTGGCAGAAAAAGTTGGCTGTGACAAAACATGAGCCGTTTTGATTAGAGGTATAGATCTTGGAGTTTGATCAAGAGAGATTCATCGTGCTCAGACAATTTCATAGGCGCTCCATCCAAATCTGCCGGCAGTTATCTGGTAGACTTCCTGACCCTGCGCTACGTGAAACCATATGCGCTGGCGAGATCTTTAAATGAGGAGGGGGGGGGGAGAAGGGACCTATAAAACATTAAGCTGACACCATCAGAATGATGGAAACGTTAAGACGGGCAGCGAACAGGACACAGGTTATAAGGTTTTGGGCTGAGATTGAACTCGAGATTTAAAATCTTGCTGCAAGAAGAAGAAAGAAAGATGAACATATTACGTCCCTCATAGGGGAAAAAAACTTAGCTCATTTGAAAGAAAGATTAACAAATTACCGTCCCTCTTAGGGAAAAAAACAAACAAAAAAACTTTGACTCATTTGGATAAATTACTGTCGTCTGTTTTGTAAAACGTTGACAGTTGTCTTCTCATCTCATTATGTCATAATTCATCATCTTCTGTCAAACCCCACTTCCACTTCCCTGGGATGGCTGTCTCCGTCGGTCACATCACCTGAGATGGATGCTGGCCTATCCCTGGGATGGCTGTCTCCGTCTGTCACATCGCCTGAGATGGATGCTGGCCTATTACTCGAATCAAATGGAAACAGATAACGTGACAGGGGGAATGTTGGAATGACTTTTCCCTCTTCTTGTAGCGTTTGTTTCACGGAGTCAGCGTTAAATATGTCACTTATCATGTGTCCTGTGGTTATTTGGACAGCTTTGTGTGTCTTGTGTTATATGATTATTTGCGGACATTTGTGTTCATATTATTTGATTATGTGCATACATTTATGCCTCGTTTGATTACTTTGTACATTCATTTCTTGTTTGAATTATTTGTATAAATTTGTGTCTTGTTTAATTGTTTGTGTAAATTTCTGTCTTGTATTGCGTATTTGTTTAGATTTTGTGTCTTTTTTGTGTGCATAGATTCGTGTCTTGTTTAATTACTTGAATGAATTCGTGTCGTGTTTGAATATTTGTATGAATTCGTTTTGTCTGATTGTACATATTTGTCAGTGTCGTCTGTTGTTTGTCTACATAGATGTGTGTGTCTTGTGCTGGTTGTTTGTATGTATTTATGTCTTGTGTCGTTAAGTTGTATGAATTTGTCTCTGCCTGTCAGTCTGTTTATTGGTGAATTATATGCATGAATTTGTGCCTGCCGTCAGTCTGTTCATTTGTAATTTATATGGCTGTGTTTATCATGTATGTGTAATAAAGATTATTGTTATTTATGAATTATAAGCTCCCTAACTGCCAAAAAACGACGACAATCTTAAGTACTTAACAACCAAAAGATACATATTAACGGAAGGAATAAAACTGTACACATATTGATTCCTGTGTTCGTCAGTGTTGTTATGTGTATGAGACATAGAATGAGAACGCGCATTTAGTGAAATAAGCAAGCAAGTAAGCAAGCAAGCAAGCAACAAACGAACGAACGAACGAACGAACAAACGAAAATACCGACCAACCAACCAACCAACCCACCGACCAGCCAGCCAACCAACCAACCAACCAACCAACCAACCAACCAACCAACCAACCAACCGACCGACCAACCAACCAACCAACCGACCAACCAAACAACCAAACAACCAACCAAACAACCAACCAACCAAAGAAACAAACCAAGACAAGCACAATTTTTCGACCAACTGGCCTCTGTCAAGGGTACGCAAAAGAAGAAGAATGCATACACATGGAGGGGAGGGGTGGGAGTGAGGAAAGAAGAAGAAACAGTAGCAAGACTTCTCTGAACATATCAGATATGCAGTCAATTTTTTTCTTGCTGAGCAAGAACATCAGGGAAGTCTCGCTTTTATTTTTTATTTTTTTTCCCATAAGTTTTGGTGTAGCTATTCGTTAATATTTTTTTCTTGTACGCTTGGTAAAAAGGTCAGCTGGTCAAATTTTGCGTCTTTTCTTGTGTTGTATTATATATACTCGTTCTGAATCTATTGTGTGTGTGTGTGTGTGTGTGTGTGTGTGTGTGTGTGTGTGTGTGTGTGTGTGTGTGTGTGTGTGTGTTGTGTGTGTGTTGGTGTGTGTGTGTGTTGTGTGGTGTGTGTGTGTGTGTGTGTGGTGTGTTGTGTGTGTGTGAGAGTGAGGTGCGTGTGTGTGAGTGGGTGTGTGTGGGTGTGTGTGGTGTGTGTGTGTGTGCGTGTGTGGGGGGGATGAGGTGTGTGTGTGTGTGTGACAGAGAGAGAGAGAGAGAGAGAGAGAGAGAGAGAGAGAGACGCTTGACGCTTGACGCGCTAAGCACGCCTTTTATTGACAAAAGCTTTTTACAGCTATGTTGCCAAGGGGTATTCACCCTCATACATTGGCGTTGTTGAGTAAGTCTCATTGAAAAAAACAATAACGGAATGAAGAAAAATGATTCTATTTATGTACAAAAACAAAAAGACAATCAATGAAATAATTCTAAGACACTTTACCTTAGTGTCACACACAAAATGTGATTGAAATAAAGCAAATAAACAGTCAAATATTTTGACCATCCAACATTTCCCTTTTATTCCAAGGTGTTCTTTTCACATAGATAGCTTTTCATTCCTGATCTTAATTGCATCGGCTATGTATTTTGCTAAGCATGTGAGTATTTGTTCATTTTCAGATGATAGTACTGTTTTGAGATCCCTGCTTACTACACAATGGGATGCAAATAACTTGGAGTTTTCTCTATTAGCTGTACAATAAAAAATAAAATGAGTTTCGTCTTCTGTGGTCAGCTGGCACAGTTTGCATAAGTCATTATTTTCTTCATTACTAATAAACCATTTCTTATTTACTCCTAATCCCAGCGTTTTACATCGAAAGCGCGCAAGCAGAGATCTGTGCCATCTATTTTGTATTACTGTTACATATTTTCCGGTTGAAAGATGTTTTTGAAGGAAAAATACCAATTGTATTTCGTGCCTTCTTCAATATCTGAATGCCAGTTTTGTTTATAAGAGTTTATAAGACAATCTTTGAATTCTGAAATGAAAGCAGTATCACTCCCTACGTCTTGTGCTAGCCAAACAATACCAAATCCGTTCTGTATAAGAACATTTTTAACATTATCGACCCAATTTCTTTTACCTCTTTCGTGTTGCTGTAGTAACATTTCATATGCCTGTTTACATAATCGTGATGGCGGAAGTTTGAGTATTTTTAGCCAGTACTTTATGCATTTAATAGTTGTTCGTAATTTAAGTGGATATCTACCAGTTTCACCGTAAGCTATTTTGTTGGAGGAGTGAAGAGGGATGTTTAAAAAACGTTTTATTGCAAATGTGTGGACAATCTCCATCTGTTTATTGTCATATAAACCCCAAATTTCTGCTGCATATGTAATCATAGGTTCTATCTGTGTATTAAACAGTTTCCAATATAGTATTGGGTCTATAGTATTCAATTTTCTCATAACTCTAAGGATTTCAATCACCCCTCTTTTCCCTTTTCTGCACATCTCTGTCCATGCTGTTTTTATGCTTAGTTTTGTGGTAAATGTTAACCCTAAATATTTGTAAGAGTTAGTTACTTTAACTTCATAATCTCCATATTTCCATTTTTCATTAATGGAAAGATGTCCACCTTTACGGAATACAATAATATTTGTTTTGTCGAGATTAACGTTGAGAGACAGTCTGTCTGCTTCCTGCTTTAGAACATTAAGTTGGTTTTGGAGTCCGATCACTGTGTCCGAAAGGAGTATAATATCATCTGCAAAAAGCATTAAAAATAACTCAACATGTCCAGGTAGCATTTGTATTCCATGTCTTCCTTTAGCTGATAATTCTATTGCTAATTCATTAATAAAGAATGAGAACAGTAAGGGGCTGAGCAAACATCCTTGCTTTACTCCCTTTGGACAGTTGAAAAAATCAGTATACAAGTTTTTATCTCTAACACAAGCTATAACTGTATCATATACTCCTCTTATTGCCTTATATAATCTACCATTTACACCTTTATTTCTTAAAACGTTCCATAATTTGTTTCTATTTATTGAGTCGAACGCTTTCCGGAAATCGACAAATGCAACGAAGAGTTTAGAATTTTTATTAAGATATTTTAGAACTAGAGCATAAAGTGTAAATATGTGATCTACAGTGCTGTATCCTGCTCTAAACCCTGCTTGTTCCTCCACTATCATTGCTTCCCTTTGTGCCCATTTTGTAAGTCTTCTATTTAAAATGTGTGTATAAACCTTACCAATTATGCTTGTTAATGCTACTCCTCTATAGTTATCAGGATTGTTGTTATCGCCCTTTTTGTATATAGGTATAATGATAGACTTTGACCACATTGCTGGGAAATATCCTTTCATGAACAAAAAGTTGAAAAGGTCTTTCAAAAAACTACGCACTTCCTTATTTGCATGTTTTAGCATTTCTCCAAGGATGATATCAATGCCCGCACTTTTGCCGTTTTTCAAGTGTTGAATGCCTTCTGTAATCTCTGTTTTAGATATTGGGTCGTTGAATAAAGGTTCATCTGTTTCCTCTTCTTCTTCAATTACTGTATTTTCTTGTTGTTCTGACTCTTCTGTCTCATCAAAGACATGCGAGAAATGATCGTACCATTGTTGCAAGCTGATATTATTGTACAATACTGTTTTTCTATTTACTGCTCTTATTGTTGACCAGAATAATTTATGGTCGTTTATAGATTCTTTTAACTCTTGTAATCTTTTTTCATCATACTTATTTTTCTTTTCTTTCTTCAATTTATTATACGATTTTCTCTCTTCTACATACAACTGTCTGCGTTCTGTTAGATTTATCTTAGCCCTTCTAAAATTCCTCAACATACGATTGACATTTCTTTTCTTCCGTGCACATTCTTCATCAAACCAATCATTAGTCCTTCTTTTCTTTTTCCCAGTCATACGAATCATGCATGCAGCAGCTCCACACAAGGCTTGTGTAAACATATCAATGCATTCATCCACCCCCTCTATCATTCTTTCTTTAGCCCTTTCCAAACACTGCTTGAACTGGGTTGAGTCAGTCTCGTCTTTGTACATTTGCACGCATTCTTCTGACCACACCACCCTCTCTCTCATCCCTCCCTCTCCTCCTCCCTCCTCTCTCCCCTTTTTTCCCATCATCAATCACCCAGGTCAACTCTACAGGAAAATGCCACGAGTGTAGGCTATCAGCTACACGTAAATCACACCTTTCTAACAGTTCATCAGAAACAACAAAATAATCAATAATGTTGCACCCATTTGGTGAGACAAATGTAAACTCACCCTCTTTATCCCCATTACAGGTACCATTTACAATGACAAGATCCAACATGAAACAAAAATCAAGTAAAGATGATCCAAACATATTAGTAGAAAAATCTTTTGATGAACGGACACCATGTTTATCTTCCTTGTCATTATCTAAATGAACATCACAAAAAGTCATCCCCGATGTTTCTGCTTGTACCCCACCTGTTCTTGCATTGAAATCCCCACATAAAATGATATATGCATTTTCTTTTTCAAATATATCCAATAAACTTTCCTCAAGCAATAAAATGCCATCCTTAATTACATTATTTCTATACACTGGGCTCCACTCAGGGGGAATATAACAAGCAATATATAATATGTCTTTTTCCACTTGAAACAATTTCTTGTCAAATTTTATTGCTACTACATTATTAACTGTCACGTTCACTGTCTCTTTTACAAAATGACTAAATCGTCTCTTAATCGGAAGTAGCACACCCCCTGAGTTTCGTCCTTGGTTTGATAGTTTTTTGGCTGGAGCACTATATGCAACAAAATCTGAGAAGCTATTACTGAAATCAAAGTCATTGCTAATAAAAGTTTCTGTTAAACAGATTATATCAAAGTTATTCACATAATTAATAAAATCAGCATCGGACAATTTACTTAATAGATTATCCACATTATAATTCAGAAAAGATAACTGTTTTGTTGAATGATCAAGCCTGTCTCATTTCCCTGTACTACTCGACCTGAGTTCTCTGCCACTAGCCTGTGTTGTCATATAGCTACGAAGCCCTGTCTGCCTTCCACCCCTATTACCCCCCTGTTGACCTCCTCGTGCTGTGTGTTCCCCTCCACTTTCTTGTTGTCTAGGCTATATCGTCGTTGGCTGTCATGACCTGTATTGTCAGTCACGTGGCTAGTATTGGGGGATTCCCTCCCGCTCTGCTGATCGTCACTTGCTGTGTTGCTCGATGCTGCGTATGGGGTAGCAGCTACCTGGGCGAAGCTCCTTGGGTCTGGTCTCCTCGGGCCCACCGTCAGCTTGCCCTTGATGAAGTAGGCTGCCTTCCCCTCACTCCTTGCACGGGCCTCGATAGCTCAGTTGGTTTGAGCGTCGGATTCACATGCTAATGGTTGTGGGTTCGAATCCCGGGGTGCGCTACATCAAAACTGGCCTTCTCACTGTCCCATCTTAACATCATTGTTGTTCTGGTGGTGTCAGTATAGGATTAGATAAGTCCCCCTTTCCCCCACTTCCCTGGATAGTTATCCCCGTCGGCCATATCACCTGAGGTGGGTGCTGACGTAAAAACTTAACCAAATCAATCAATCACTCCTTGCCTGGCTGACGATCGCGGTCTGCCTACGTGTTAGATCGTTGACCACCCTTACACCGCTCCCTTCCAGCTTGGCTCTGTACTCCTTATCTGTTAACACTGTCATTTTGTCCCTCCACTCTCGAAATTTGACAATCATAGGCTTGGGCTGGTTGTCTCTGGCCTGGCCCACGCGATGTGCCCTGACAAAGTCCTCTTCACGCCACTTTTTGGGGCCTGGCACACTGTTGAGGGTCTCAGTCACAGCTCGTGCACACGTGTCATATGTTTCTTGATCCCTATTTTGTGGCACTCCAAACATACGGAGATTGTCCCGTCTGGAAAACTCCTCTAACCTGTCTATCTCCGTGGCCATGGATGCAATCTGGTCTGTCATCACTCCTACGTCCTCTGACAGCTTCTTAGTGTCCTCTCTGCCCTGTGTAGCCTCAGCAACCAGATCGTTCATATCAGCTGATATGTTCTGAACAGTCTCTGCCAGTCGTCTGTTTTCTCTCTCCAACCCGTCGCATCTGCTATTGATGTTTTCGCACTGTTCTTTTACTTGTAGCAGTTCTGATTTAATCACACTCAGATCTCCCCTGATCTCCTCCGTCTGTTGTTGTTGTTGTTGTTTTTGTTCGTGTACAGCACTGATAAGTTGCTTGAACATGTCTGGTATAGCTGTTGTTGCTGCGAGTGCCCCACCACTTTCTGGGTCTCCAACTGTCACATTTTCCACATTTTTCTCATTTTCTATTGGTCCCGGATTCTTTTCCACATCATTACTAAGGAGAAGTTTCCATATCAGCAACACAGCGTTGGCCAAGCACATAGAAACAAGTTGTGTGTCATATAGGGTGAGCTGACACAAAACAGGCTGGCCCATTTTCTTACTGTCACCAAATGGGTATACGTTTTCTATCCAGAACAAAGTTCCCTGATAATTGACAGAATTCAAAAGCACCCCTGTTTCCAGTCATGACCGAAAA
>CM060309.1:96861958-96866958 GCA_030674185.1 Monoplex corrugatus | reverse complement strand
CCCTCCCTTCCCCTCTCTTGTCTGTCTCTCTCACTCACACGCACGCACACACACATGCATTCGAATATGTGTAAACAATATTTTCATGTCCTTCTTTACTTGCTTATTCGGCCTACTTTGTTGAAATTTTCATTCTCTTGCAGCACTCTGTTCTGTTTCTTTCTTTGCGGTTTTAATACACATAGATTAGCGACCCTCAGAAGATCTTCTGACTTCAATGAAAAAAATGAGAACTGTGTTGGTTTGACCATAATATAAAGATCCACTGACATTGTTAAATCAGTCTTCCAGGGAACTGTGAGAAAGGAAGACGGTGGAGAGACAGGAAAACAAAACAACAACAACAACAACAACAAAAACCGTGGACTGACAACATTGCGGAACGGGCAGAGAGACCCAGGCATTGGCACACAACAGACAGAGCTGGAAGAATCTGGTGAACAGTTCTTTATTGCAACGCCCCAATTATTCTTCACGGGGATGAAGGGAGAAGAAGAAAGGGATTAGCGGCGGCAGATACATGTAAGTTGGACTGGGTGCTGATATTTATACCGTTAGAGAATTAAGTTTCATTCAGACTTTATTTTTTCTCCGGTGGTTAAAGCACCATGCTCATAACGCATCAGTCATGGGTTCGATTCTCAAGGGGGAACATTTTTGTAGTGACCCATTAACTAGGTTGTTACAGCGTTATGGTTGTAATGCAGGGTTTGTGGGTTCAATCCTGATGAGCAATATTTTTTTTCTTTTTAACCGTTTGACTCCCGCACCCTATCCACCAACTGCAAAAACTTAATCGTTTGATTCCATCACCCTATCCACCAGCTTCGGAAGCGGAAGCTGGTGGAGAGGGTGATGGAATCAAAGGGTTAAGTTTTTGCTTAACTATCGTGATTGGCAATACAGGAAAGCTGGTGGACAGGGTGTTGGAGTCAAAGGACTAAGCAGGCTAGTTGGCTCTTGTTTATAGAGCCGCGGACTCAGATGATATCTCGAGTTCAATCCCAGCCTGCAGTACCAACACACACACACACACACACACACACACACACACACACACACACACACACACACACACACACACACACAACACACACACACACACACACTGGCCTGTTGGCTGCCCATCTTAATGTTTCCAATCAATCTGGCGATGTCAGCTTAATGTTTCACAAGGTCCTGTTCCTCCCCCCACCCCCACCTTAACACACACCCTACCGTTACCTTTCCCTTTCCGTTTCAAGACCTCGCCAGCACATAGGGTTTTGACCCAGGCTCAAGGAGTCTGTCAGTTAACAGATAGCAGGTTGGGTGGAGCGTATATGGCACTGTCCGAGTGTGCGATGAACCCCTGTTGAATAAGCTTCAAGCATCTAGCTCATTTCTGTGGCGTGCGCTCTGACGCTCAGGCAACATAACGGCAACAAACACACGACGGCAACTGACCTCACCCACTCACCCTTGGGATGCCGGGGACTTTTTCAGTATAAACACTATCCCTGCTTTCGGGAAACTCTGTGCTAGAAATTTCCTCTTGTCTGTCAATCTCTTTGTTTCTTCCTTTCTCCTTTGCTTTCCGTCATCTCTTTCTATCATTTTCTGCCTTGCTAGTCCATTCACCTGTATGTGTTTTATAAAAGCCTTACATACTTTCTCTCAGGAGTGATAACTGGGTACCTGTATTTTGACCGCGTATTTGGCTCTAAGGAAATGTGCTGCGCAGGAGCAATTTTAGATAATTTATGCCATTTCTATGCATGTTTTAGTGTCCTTAGTTATATTGACATTCGTATTCAGTTTTTCTTTATAGAAATCCTCTGGTGATAAACTGGACGAATAGGTGAAAACCAGGGGCATATCCTTAGATTCTGTGCGCGCCAGCATTGATATGTGTACTTAATTTTCTTTTCCTGCTTTCTTTTTTCCCCACAGCCAAATGTTGTGTATGTTTTGAAATGGTAAAAACCCCGATATGGTTCTGCGCAGTCGGCTGGGCTTTGAAATAATAAGACCCCAACCGCCACTGTATCGAACCGCTCCCACTTCCTGACCACCAACCTTACCCCCCACCACCCACCTCACATACCTCCTCTCTCACCCCTCCCCTACTCCCTCCCCACCCCCACCTTGTCCAGCAAAATTCACGCCTCGGTGCACAGCACGTCCGGTGCTGGGCCCCATTGTGCACGTGCAGAGAGGCGGGCGCGACAGAGGTCAAAGGTGTGGGAGGCGATGAGGCGTGGCCTGTACCTGTCCAAATGTTGATTTTAGCAACCCTCGGGGGCCATCCGGCAAGCCAATTAGTTGGCTATTGGATTCCTTACACTTTCCTCACCCTTCCCCTTGCTCTCTGTCTCTATCTGTCTGTCTCTCTCTGAGTCTCTGCTTTCTATCTGTCTGTCTGTGTATTTTTATGTGTCTGTCTGTCTGTCTGTCCGTTCGTCTGTGTGTCTGTCTCTGTATCTCTCTGAGTCTGTCTGTCTTCGTCTCTCTCTCACACACACACACTCTCTCTGTGTCTCTGTCTCTCTCCCATGGCAAGTGAAATGAAAACAGTTACGTCTTTGTGAGTGTCTGTAAGGCCGTTGCCAGTTTAAATTTTCACGCCGTTTGCTCGTTACTATGATATTTGCAAATTTGAAAGTAAAGAAACTTTGGAAGGTTGTAAACAAAAAAGTCAGTGTCATATACAAAAACAAAAACAACAACACAACAACAACAACAACAACAACAACACACCAAAAACAAAAAACAACCCCCACGCAACAAACCCAACAACAATAACAATAGCAACAATAAAACAACAACTAGCAACAACACCCCCCCCCCCCCCCCCAACAAACCAGAGAGAAAAACACAACACAAACCCGACAATGACACTGAGCATAGTCGTTAAATAAAGTTAACTAAAACCCTTAGCACGATTTACCCCTGAAATGTGTACAACAATGCGTGCGTCTGACCGTGTGTTTGGTGCATTTGTGTATATGTGTATGTAGTGTATGTCACGTGCACTGTGTCAGTGGGTCAAGGTCAAAAACACCGCGGACGCTTGGGGCGCATGGAGCGGACATTGAAACAGAGACTGTCCCCAGAGAGAGAGAGAGAGAGAGAGAGACTGTTACAAAGAGTGAGAGAAGAGTCCACACCACAGACTAAAGAATGTATCGTTTGGATGATATCGTATAGGGTTATCTTTGATGGTCGGATCTTCCTTTACTAAAAATCCTTAAACCACCAACAAGGAAAGGACGACTACTTTGAGTTGACGACACGTTCACCAAATCTGCCCCTGCGGTTATAAGAACCAGCTAGACACATTTTAGCGATGTCGCTTTGTAGTCAGTGGAGCTCGACAACACACACACAGCCGACTACAACTCCGCTGACCACCAGGATCAAAAAAAAAAAAAAAAAAAAAAAAAAAAATCGGACACGTACCCTTGCCAGATGTGACATGTTAACGTGAACTGCGAAGAGGAAGAAGAATTTACACTGTTGTAAGATGTTACAGCGTGTGGGTCTCTCACATGTTAAACCACACACTCGTCGCCTTGCCATGGGAGGGATCCAAAAAATCGCGTCAGATAGGGCAAATGTTAACATTTTCTTTACGAGTTTACGGCGAACGTACAGCGGGGTTTGGTCACCAGAGTACAGCATTCAGTTGATTACTGTGGTCCACAGTAAACGGACATACCAAGACCAGAGCCATGAATTCATCAGCAGATAATCAAGTGGTTTGTCATCGGTGACCTCCAAGCTGGCTCAACAAGCATGCAACGAAAAGAAAGCCTACCTGGATTGAAAGCGGGAGGCAGACCAAGGAAGGCCTGGATTGATATATCGACGGTATAGTGGAGACTAACTGTGCACACCATTTCTCCACTTCAGGCCTTCCTCTTTGCTTGATGGTAACAAATGGACAGACAGAAGAATGTGGTCGTGCAGTCAGTAAGTCAGTGTGTTGTGTGTGGCAGATACAGTGAAAATGTTTATTGCTGCATATTGTTGAGTAATTAGGTCCAGTGTGACGCCAGCGTCGTTACGTGAACAGCATAAGTTGGATTGCTTACAACACGCAGACTTTGCAGACTGAGCAGACTGTGCGCATTCTCACTAACGATGGAGCGTGGAAAGAAAACTGAACAGCCTCAAAGTCCAACGACACTGATGTTGTCGGCGTTGGGCGACCGTCCTGATTCTCCTTTTTATGGACAAAGATGTCCATTGAGAACCGTAAGTACATTTTGTTTCGTGTGTGTGTGTGTGTGTGTGTGTGTGTGTGTGTGTGTTGTGCGAGTGCGTGTGTGTGTGTGTGTGTGTGTGTGTATGTGGATGTGTGTGGTGGTGTGTGTGTGTGTGTGTGTGTGTGTGTGTGTGTGCGAGTGTGTGTTTGGTTGGTGAATCGCATGGATCGGGATTTGATGTCTCAGAGAATTCAATCCCAACCTGCCACACAACTAACTGGACTGTCTGTTGTCCATCTTAATATTCCAATCATTCTGGTGGTATCAGCTTGGTGCTTCTTTGGTCCTGTTCTGTCCCCCGTGGGGATGCCTGCGTCTCTTTCAGTGTAAATAGTATCCGCACCTTACGGAAATTGTGTGCTAGAAATTTCCTCATTTCTGTCACTGTCCTTCTTTCTTCCTTCCTTCTTTTCTTTCTGTCATCTCTTCCTATCATTTTCTGCCTCGCTGGTCCATTCACCCATATCTCTTCTATAAAGCCTCACATACTTTCTGTTAGGTTTAATAATTGGGTATACGTACTGACGGCATGTTTGGCTGTAAGGAAATGTACTGTGCAGAAGCAGTTTTAGATAATTAGGCCATTTTTTTTTTATGTATGCTTTAGTGTTATGTTCACATTTGTATTTGGCTTTGTTTTTTTGGAATCCTCTGGCAATAAATTGGATGGAAGTATCAACGCCAGGGGCATATCCTTAGATAATGTGCACGTATACATTGATATGTGTACTTAATTTTCTTTTTCCAGCC
>CM060309.1:96836958-96856958 GCA_030674185.1 Monoplex corrugatus | reverse complement strand
CATGAGATTGCCTGTGCAAAACGTACCCGCCGCAGAGCAGAGCGCCGCTGGCGCAAATCCAAACTCACTGTACACAGGCAACTTTTCCAAGCCTCTAAAACAAAAGTATCCACCCTCATTGCATCTGCAAAAACAAGCTATTTCCAAACCAAAATCCAGAATGCCTCTTCTTCAAAAGAACTCTTTACAACCATGAATCATCTCCTTGGCACACGAAAAGATTTACCTCTCCCAACAAAACATACAAATGAAGAATCCCATCTGTATTCTCCAAGTATTTCATCACCAAAATACAAACTCTTCGTGACAGGCTTGACAGGACACCCTGTCAACCATGCCCACCTGACCCTTCCTTCTCTGGCACACCTCTTACTACTTTTACCCCAGTCTCACAAGAAGAAATTTTCAACACAATCAGATCCATGTCGTTCAAAACCTGCGAACTGGATCCTCTTCCAGGTTCTCTCTACTCCGACTGTCTCCCTACTCTCCTCCCATTCATCACTGACATCATCAACACTTCTTTTCAAACTGGAACTGTCCCAGATTCTTTCAAGTCTGCTATTGTTCACCCTCTCCTCAAGAAACACAATTTAGACCCAAATGAACTGAAAAATTACCGGCCTATCTCTAATCTCTCTTTCTTGTCAAAACTCCTTGAAAAAGTCGTCCTCAACCAGCTGAACTCTCACCTGTCTGCCAACAATCTCCTCAATCCTTTCCAGTCAGCCTACCGCCAGTGCCATAGCACTGAAACTGCCCTACTACACATTTTCAACAATCTCCTCCTTGCAACTGATACTGGCAAAGTCTCTCTCCTCACACTCCTTGATCTGTCTGCAGCCTTTGATACCATTGACCATGGTATTCTCCTTTCTAGACTTCATCATACTTTTGGCATCTCTGACATTGCTCTCTCCTGGTTCACTTCATATCTATCAAACAGAAAACAAACTGTTCTCATCAATGGCACTTACTCTCAACCTGCATACCTGACCTGTGGTGTTCCACAAGGATCTGTCCTTGGCCCTGTTCTTTTCACTCTTTATACCTCCCCCCTGTCCACCATCATCAACTCCCACTCTATAAAACACCACTTCTATGCTGATGACACCCAACTTCAAGACAGTGAGTCACCTGATAATATGCAGCGCCTGTTGACTCGCACCACTGAGTGTTACTCGGACATTAAGAACTGGATGACGTTCAACAAACTTCAGCTTAATGACGACAAGACAGAAGCTATCCTCATTGGCACCCGTCAGAAACTTTCTCAGCTGCCTCCTCTTTCTCTCCCATTATGTAACACATCAGTCCCAATTTCTGATTCAGCTAAAAACCTTGGTGTCTGCATTGACTCTACCCTCTCCATGAACAACTTTGTTTCTCAAACTGCCAGATCTTGCTACTATCATCTCCATCGTATAAGCCTGATCAGGAAGTATCTCTCTGTCGAAACAACTGCAAAACTCGTTCTCTCCTTCATAATGTCTCGCATTGACTATTGCAATTCACTCCTGTCTGGTCTTCCTGCCTCCACCATTCACATCCTACAGCGCATTCAAAACAATGCTGTACGCCTTGTACTCAAAAAGAAAAAAGCTGACCACATATCTCCTCTCCTGGCACAACTTCACTGGTTCCCTGTATCAAAGCGCATACAGTACAAACTAGACACCATGTGCTACAAAAGCCTCAATAACGCAGCCCCCGATTACCTGTCAAGCCTACTTGAGATGTATGTTCCCTCACGTACCCTCCGCTCTGCCTCCGATCCTCTGACTTTTCGCTTTCCACGCACTAAGCTCAATACCTATGGTCCACGAGCCTTCTCTGTTTCTGGTCCACTCTCCTGGAACAAACTTCCTCTCTCAGTCCGTCAGCAACCTACTTTTGTCTCCTTCAAGTCTGCTCTCAAAATTCACCTTTTCTCCTCTGCATAAAATCCTAACCTCACTCAACCCCCCTCTGCAGCCTGTCTCCGCTCGGAGGGGAATCACATTGTAATAATATATAATTGTATATGATATGCTCTCTATAATTTTCCATTGCTTTTATTCTTGCTTTTATTGCTTTTATTCTTTCTCCCCATTTATAGCCATGCGTGTGTGTGTGTGTGTGTGTGTGTGTGTGTGTGTGTGTGTGTGTGTGTGTGTGTGTGTGTGTGTGTGTGTGTGTGCGTGCGTGCGTGCGTGTGCGTGCGTACGTACGTGCGTGCGTGCGTGCGTGCGTGTGTGTCTGTTTCGGCGCTTAGATTTGATTTTATCAAGATTTTGCGCTATATAAATATTGTAATTATTATTATTATAGTTTAACCCTTTGACTCCTGCATCATATCCACCAAATGCAAAAATTAACCCTTAGAGTCCCTCGCCCTGATCACCCGCTTCCTGCAGGAAGCTGGTGGATAGGGTGAGGGAATCAAAGGGCTCAGTGTTTACTTGGCTTGGCTAGCACGGTTGACAGTGCAGGATGCTGGTTAACATGGTGCGGGAGTCGTAGAGTTAAAAATCGTGTATTGACGGCTTGATGGACCAGTGGGTAAGACGTGTGACTTCCAGTCAGAAGGTTCGGGTTTGATTCTGACCCAGGATTCATGTGGAAGATCTGGTCACAACAAGAAGGAACCCAACCACCAAGATGGCATGGGCATGGACACACAACGACACCACGACTGCCACCTCCTGACCACCGCCGACGAAACGGGGCACGAGGAAGAGACGACAGGATCGACTTGATGAAGAACAGCAAATGGGCAGGCCACACTCCTGAACAGTTTTGTAACAAGCCAGGCACTCACCCACCACTTCACTAACAACAAGTCATCACACGGTACAGCATGGGCCTCCGCGACCATGACAGGCTTTCGTGATCAGTTAGCAGACAAAGGCATTTTCCTGGACTGTTAGATTTTCAGAAATACACAAAAATTTTGCTTGATACGTGCAGATTGTCAACTGTATATTGTCTGTCCATATCAGTGTCTAAGATCTGTGTAGCCTTGAATCTCACCTCGATCTGTGAGTCTTAATTCTCATATCATATTCCTTGGGTTTTCGATCTTACCTTTATCTGTGAATCTGAAGTGTTATTTTCGAATGAAGAGAATATCATATCGAAACGAAAACTTTAATTCACAGATGAGATTTCTTAACGAGCTCGATTTTTGTTGTTGTTGTTGTTGTTGTTGTTTTTGTTTATGTTGTTTTGCCTGAATTGTGCAGGAGGTCTGTTGCTGCACAGTCTGCATACTCAGTCTCTGGTGGGCGTGCAAACTGATCGTTTTCATGTTTCCATAAGCCACCGGACACTTAAAATGATGTACAGGATCTTTAACGTGCATATTTGATCATCTGAGTGTTTATACACACCACAAGGGTTCAGGCGCTGGCAGGTCAGCACACACGTTGACCTGAGAGGTGGGGAAAATATCCACCCTTTACCCACCGGGCGGTAAAGCCTGTCATGGTCGTGGAGGCCCATGCTGTACCGTGTGATGACTTGTTGTTAGTGAAGTGGTGTGTGAGTGCCAACCAACCAACAAACCAACCAACCAACAAACCAGCCAACCAACCAACCAACTAACCAGCCAACCAGCCAACCAACCAACCAACTAACCAGCCAACCAGCCATGTAACCAACCAACCTACCAACCAAACTCAATATAGACAAACCAGTGTCTACATGTTTTATTTTGTTGTTTCACAGGGCTGGAGCGATTTGAAGGTCGTTTCTTGCACAAGTCATACAAGCCATTTATGGAGAACATACGACTGAGTCCCAGTTATTGCCAGCCGTCTTGTTTTTGACCTTACTGAGCACGTGCAGCACTCTTTCCTTCTGTGATAGGTAAAGGTTTTCTTTGCTTCTTTTGTGTGTGTGTGTGTGTGTGTGTGTGTGTGTGTGTGTGTGTGTGTGTGTGTGTGTGTGTGTGTGTGTGTGTGTGTGTGTGTGTGTGTTGTGTGTGTGTGTGAAGAAAAGAAAATGTATGTGTGTGTGTGTGTACGTGTGTGTGTGTGCGCGTGCGCGTTTGTGTGTGTGTGTGAAGAAAAAAAAATGTATTTGTGTTTGTGTGCGTGTGTGTGTGTGTGTGCGTGTGTGTGTGTGTGTTTGTATGTGTGTGTGTGTATTTGTGTGTCTGTGTGTGTGCGCGTGTGTATATGTGTGAGTGTGTTCGTTTGTGTGTGTGTGTGTATGTGTGTGTGCGTGTGTGTATGAGCGTGTGTGTTTGTGTGAGTGTGTTCGTTTGTGTGTGTGCGCGCGCGCGCGTGCATGTTTGTGTGTCATCATCATGTGCCCTGCCGCATGGCGTTGGCGATCATGATTCTCCATACAAATCTATCCCTTGTCGCTCCCACCCTTTCTGTCCTCGGCTACACTGCAAACCCGTCCAATATTTTCTCCCTGGGTCTACCTGGTGTTCTCTTTCCCTCCGGCTTTCCTGTTGTGACCAGGTGCTCAAATTTCTCTCGCCTCATAAAATGTCCTATAATTGTTGCTTGTCTTTTCCTGATCTTCTTTATTAATGATCTTGTGTCTGCCTCCTTCAAGACTGTCTCCTTTGTTTTTTTGTTTTGTTTTGTTTTTGTTTTTGTCTTTTTTGTTTTGTTTTTTTGCTGTCCATGGAACTCTTAACATCATTCTTAGAAACCACATTTCAGTTGCCTGAATTGTGTTGTGACCTTGCGTGTTGACTGTCCACATCTCACAACCGTACAACAGTATCGGTTCTATATAACACTGAAGACCTCTCTTCCTGATGTTAATTGTTAGGCATTTGTTGGTAAGAACGCTTTTCATCTTCTGGAATGCTATTTTAGCTTGGCCGATTCTGTTGGCGTTTTCTTGTTTCCGGAATCCAGCCACTGACGTGACTTACAAGATCTTTCTTCCTTTGTTTGTTTGTTTGTTTTTTTCTTTTTTAAAGGGAGGTGAGCACAAAGCTCACCTTTTTTTTTCATCGATGAGGGTGTCAATCATGATGCTATGGAGTTCCATCTAGGATTGAGACTGCGTGACAAGGCTCTACTACTATCATAATATATCCTGGGGTCAACCAGGCCCGAGAGATACCGACACCTGCGGTACTGGTCAGAAGATTTGAGCAACACCCTCAATGACACATCCGTGAAGCGGATGAAACTCGACTGTGTGATCCCAGTCTTCCCAATGACCCCACAGCACGCCCAATTCTGGTAGGAGCCAACCGGTTAGAGCCGAAAACTCCCACAATGATTTTTGAAGGGATTGATGGGGATTCGAACCCCTAACTTCCAGTCGGTAGTCTGTTGCGTTAACCACTACACCACGGCGACTGGTGACTTACAGGATCTTTAACGTGCGTGTTTGTTGTTCTGTGTGAGGGTTTAGACA
This sequence comes from Monoplex corrugatus, assembly GCA_030674185.1. Taxonomy (NCBI): domain Eukaryota; kingdom Metazoa; phylum Mollusca; class Gastropoda; order Littorinimorpha; family Ranellidae; genus Monoplex; species Monoplex corrugatus. The sequence continues at coordinate 96,851,585 of CM060309.1, read as the reverse complement.
CAAACGGGTGTTCGTGCAAACATTGTTCATCTGAGAGATCGGACAACTCTTACCCCACCAGGTGGGAGGCAGGCAGGCAGGCAGACAGGCAGGCAAGCAGGCAGGCAGGCAGGATCGATTCCAGACCATGGGACAGTCATTACCTTGTGCGATAAGTGCATTTTAACCCTTTGACTCCCGCACCCTACCCACCAGCATCCTGCATTGTCAACCGTGCTAGCAAAGCAGAAACTTGACCCTTTGACTCCCTCACCCTATCAACCAGGACCTACTTACCTTTGCGGACCACATACCCCTTGCCAGCCCCTCCCTTGTGCACCAGATACTGTTTGTTTATCAATTCCCTGTGTTCTGACCGCTTTTGCCATCGTATGAACACCACCCGGTACTCTCTTGGTCAGGTAGCTTGGATGGACTTGGGCTGGTGCGTGCTGTGTGGCTATGTCCCCGGGTTTATCGTCTGCTCCCATGGACAGCCCCCTTCGTTTTGAGAAATGGCGGCCGAGTGATGTTAGCAGCTGTGGGTAGTGGTGGTGGTGATTGGCTGGTCAGCGGTGAGGTGTTGTTGCTCGGGTCCCAACCAGCACCCATGGGGGTGTTTGTTGTTAATTTTGTTAACTGTATGTTTATAAAGTCCCCGATGACAGATGTTGCGCGCTGTTCATTTTCTGTGTCTCGTCGACGCTTATTACCAACTCTTTCTTCTTTTGAAGTCTACCTTGAAACCATACTATTTTTTTTGTCCAGCAGTTGTTTCTCCGTCATATCCCTCCCCCATCAATCATTCCACTCCTCTCCTCTCTCTCTCTGTCCCTGTCTGTCTCTCTCTGTCTTTCTCTCTGTCTCTCTCTCTGTCCCTGTATGTCTCTCTCTGTCTCTCTCTCTGTGTGTCTCCTCTGTCTCTCTCTGTCCCGTCTGTCTCTCTCTGTCTCTCTGTCTCTGTCTCTCTGTCTCTCTCTCTCTCTGTCTCTCTCTGTCTCTCTCTCTTTGTGTCTCTCTCTGTCTGTCTGTCTCTCTCTGTGTCTCTCTCTCTTTGTGTCTCTCTCTGTCTCTCTGTCTGTCTGTCTCTCTCTGTGTCTCTCTGTCTCTCTCTCTTTGTGTCTCTCTCTGTCTCTCTGTCTGTTTGTCTCTCTCTGTCTCTCTCTCTTTGTGTCTCTCTCTGTCTCTCTGTCTGTCTGTCTCTCTCTGTCTCTCTCTCTTTGTGTCTCTCTCTGTCTCTTTCTCTTTGTGTCTCTCTCTGTCTCTCTGTTTTTCTGTCTCTCTCTGTCTCTCTCTGTCTCTCTCTCTTTGTGTGTGTCTCTCTCTGTCTCTCTCTGTCTCTCTCTGTCTCACTCTCTTTGTGTCTCTCTCTGTCTCTCTGTCTGTCTGTCTCTCTCTGTCTCTTTCTCTTTGTGTCTCTCTCTGTCTCTCTGTTTTTCTGTCTCTCTCTGTCTCTCTCTCTTTGTGTGTGTGTCTCTCTCTCTGTCTCTCTCTCTCTGTCTCTCTCTCTGTCTCTCTCTCTGTTCTCTCTCTCTCTGTCTCTCTCTCTCTGTCTCTCTCTCTCTGTCTCTCTCTGTCTCTCTCTCTCTCTGTCTCTCTCTCTCTGTCTCTCTCTCTCTGTCTCTCTCTCTGTCTCTCTCTGTGTCTCTCTCTCTGTTCTCTCTGTCTGTCTGTCTGTCTGCTGTCTCTCTGTCTCCGTCTCTGTCTGTCTGTCTGTCTCTCTCTGTCTCTCTGTCTCTGTCTCTGTCTCTGTCTGTCTCTCTCTCTCACACACACACACACACACGCAAAATTAAGCAAGTGTATTGTGCTCTTGAAATTCGTCGGTGTAAGCATAAGATTTTGGACAGGGTTCGAAAAAGATGTCTCCAGCTAAAGAAAGCCTCCCCTGCCCCCCTCTTCCCCTTCCACCTCATCGTCCCCAAACACAACACAACACACACACACACACACACACACACACACACACACACACACACACACACACACACACACACACACACACACACACAACAACACACACACACACACACACGCACACACACACTCACACTCACACACACACTCACATCACACACACACACAGACACACAGACACACACACACACACACACACACAACAACACAACACACACACACACACACACACACACACACACACACACACAACACACACACACACACACACACACACACACACACAGAGGCAAGTGGGCACACATCGTCACTTTCGGGGATGGCGAGGTGTGGGGATGGGTGGGGCGTTGGAAGCTGGGGGATGGACGGTGGTGGTGGGGTAGAACTTTCGCAAGACCAGACGAAGGATTGGAAAAGGAAACGCGAGTCGATCACAAAGATCAAGCTTAACCCTTTGACTCCCGCACCCTACCCACCAACTGCAAAAACTGCCGCGACCCCCTCCGCCTACCTAATTAACCCTTTGACTCCCTCACCCTGTCCACGAGCTTCCTGCAGGAAGCTGGTTGATAAGGTGAGGGAGTCAAAGAGTTAAGTTTTTGCTTTGCTATCATGATTGACAGTGCAGGATGCTGGTGGACAGGGCACGGGAGTCAAAGGGTTAATCAGGTAAGCGGAGGGGTCGCGGTAGATCACGAGAGCCGTGGTGGAGTCTATTTTAAGGACACGGTTTCGCTACATGCTGCCTGGGGAACCGGTCCTCACGTGATGTGTTTCCCTCCTTCTTCTTCTTTCGTTCGTCGTCTACATGGTCAGGCCATAACTGGCGATGAATGTATGGGCGAACGCCAAAGAGAGAAAGAAATTTTTGTTACATTTTTGGCGTACGCCGGTCTCTTCTGATGTAGATGGCCATGCTACACATTTACCTTATATGGAATGGTAACCATGGTTTGATAGAAGGCAGCAGCAGGCCCGGTAGTTCTGAGGTTTCAGCTCTCTTGGTGATTTGTAGGGGTTACCCCCTCCCCCCCTGTGGGGATGCCAGGGGCTCCTTCAGTATAAATAGTATCCCCACCTTCTGGAAATTCTGTGCTAGAAATTTCCTCTTTTCTGTCACTGTCTTTGTTTCTGCCTTGTACCTTTGCTTTCTGTCATTTCTACCTATCATTTTCTGCCTTGCTGGTCCATTCACCTATAATTCTGTGTTCGAAAAAAGTCTTACAAAATTTCTCTTAGGATTGATAATTCGGTACATGCATTAAATGCATTTTTGGCTCTAGGGAGGTGAGATATGTGGAAGCAATTTTAGATAAATCATGCTTGTTTTTATATATGTTTTGGTGTCCTTAGGTGTGCTTTAATTTGTTTCAGGTATGTTTTTTAAATCCCCTGTGCGATAAATTAGACGGAGTAGTCAACGCCGGGGGCATGTCCTTACATTATGTGCACAAATGCATTGCAGTGTGTGTACTTAATTTTCTTTTTCTTTTTCCTGTCGAAATTTTGTATCTTTTGAAGCGATTATAGCCCTGATAAGGCTCTTCGCAGTCGGCCGGGCTTTAAACAACAATGACAGTAACAGTGTCCGTCAGTCCGTCACACAATGTTTGTCAGTCCGTCACACAGTGTCTGTCAGTCCGTCACACAGTGTCTGTCAGTCCGTCACACAGTGTCAGTCAGTCCGTCACACAGTGTCTCTCAGTCCGTCACACACTGTCTCTCAGTCCGTCACACACTGTCTGTCAGTCGTCAACGTGTCATCAGTCCGTCAACAGTGTCTGTAGTCGTCACACAGTGTCTGTCAGTCCGTCACACATGTCAGTCCGTCACACGTGTCTGTCAGTCCGTCACACAGTGTCTGTCAGTCCGTCACACAGTGTCTGTCAGTCCGTCACACATGTCAGTCAGTCCGTCACACGTGTCAGTCAGTCCGTCACACAGTGTCTGTCAGTCCGTCACACAGTGTCTCTCAGTCCGTCACACACTGTCTGTCAGTCCGTCACACAGTGTCAGTCAGTCCGTCACACAGTGTCTTCAGTCCGTCACACAGTGTCTGCTCCAGTCCGTCCGTCACACAACAGTGTCGTCGTCAGTCCGTCACACAGTGTCTGTCAGTCCGTCACACAGTATCTGTCAGTCCGTCACACAGTGTCTGTGCAGTCCGTCACACAGTGTCTGTCAGTCCGTCACACAGTGTCAGTCAGTCCGTCACACAGTATCTGTCAGTCCGTCACACAGTGTCTGTCAGTCCGTCACACAGTATCTGTCAGTCCGTCACACAGTGTCAGTCAGTCCGTCACACAGTAGTCTGTCAGTCCGTCACACAGTGTCTGTCAGTTCCAGCGTACACACAGTATCGTCACCGTCACACACAGTTGTCAGTCAGTCCGTCACACAGTATCTGTCAGTCCGTCACACATGTATCCAACAGTGTCAGTGTACAGTTCTGTCAGTCCGTCACACAGTGTCTGTCAGTCCGTCACACAGTGTCAGTCAGTCCTGTCACACAGTGTCTGTCAGTCCGTCACACAGTGTCTGTCAGTCCGTCACACAGTGTCAGTCCGTCACACAGTGTCAGGTCCGTCACACAGTGTCTGTCAGTCCGTCACACTAGTTGTCGTCCGTAAGGTCAGTCTCCGTCACACAGTGTCTGTCAGTCCGTCACACAGTTCTGTCAGTCCGTCACACAGTGTCAGTCAGTCCGTCACACAGTGTCAGTCGTCCGTCACACAGTGTCTGTCAGTCCGTCACACAGTCGTCAGTCCGTCACACAGTGTCCAGTCCGTCACACAGTGTCTGTCAGTCCGTCACACAGTGTCTGTCAGTCCGTCACACAGTGTCAGTCAGTCGTCACATGTCACCGTAACAGTGTCGTCAGTCCTCACACAGTGTCGTCAGTCCGTCACACAGTGTCTGTCAGTCCGTCACACAGTGTCGTCAGTCCGTCACACATGTCTGTCAGTCCGTCACACAGTGTCTGTCAGTCCGTCACACAGTGTCAGTCAGTCCGTCACACAGTGTCGTCCGTCACACAGTGTCGTCATCCGTCACACAGTGTCGTCAGTCCGTCACACAGTGTCAGTCAGTCCGTCACACAGTGTCTGTCAGTCCGTCACACAGTGTCTGTCAGTCCGTCACACAGTGTCGTCAGTCCGTCACACAGTGTCGTCAGTCCGTCACACAGTGTCTGTCAGTCCGTCACACAGTGGTCTGTCAGTCCGTCACACAGTGTCTGTCAGTCCGTCACACAGTGTCTGTCAGTCCGTCACACAGTGTCTGTCAGTCCGTCACACATGTCTGTCAGTCCGTCACACAGTGTCGTCAGTCCGTCACACAGTGTCAGTCAGTCCGTCACACAGTGTCTGTCAGTCCGTCACACAATGTCTGTCAGTCCGTCACACAATGTCTGTCAGTCCGTCACACAGTGTCTGTCAGTCCGTCACACATGTCTGTCAGTCCGTCACACATGTCTGTCAGTCCGTCACACATAGTGTCAGTCAGTCCGTCACACAGTGTCAGTCAGTCCGTCACACAGTGTCTGTCAGTCCGTCACACAGTGTCAGTCAGTCCGTCACACAGTGTCTGTCAGTCCGTCACACAGTGTCAGTCAGTCCGTCACACAATGTCTGTCAGTCCGTCACACAGTGTCTGTCAGTCCGTCACACAGTGTCAGTCAGTCCGTCACACAGTGTCTGTCAGTCCGTCACACAGTGTCAGTCAGTCCGTCACACAGTGTCAGTCAGTCCGTCACACAGTGTCAGTCAGTCCGTCACACAGTGTCTGTCAGTCCGTCACACAGTGTCTGTCAGTCCGTCACACAGTGTCAGTCAGTCCGTCACACAGTGTCTGTCAGTCCGTCACACAGTGTCTGTCAGTCCGTCACACAGTGTCAGTCAGTCCGTCACACAGTGTCTGTCAGTCCGTCACACAGTGTCTGTCAGTCCGTCACACAGTGTCTGTCAGTCCGTCACACAGTGTCTGTCAGTCCGTCACACAATATCTGTCAGTCCGTCACACAATATCTGTCAGTCCGTCACACAATGTCTGTCAGTCCGTCACACAATGTCTGTCAGGCCGTCACACAATATCTGTCAGTCCGTCACACAATATCTGTCAGTCCGTCACACAGTGTCTGTCAGTCCGTCACACAATATCTGTCAGTCCGTCACACAATATCTGTCAGTCCGTCACACAATATCTGTCAGTCCGTCACATAGTGTCAGTCAGTCCGTCACACAGTGTCAGTTAGTCCGTCACACAGTGTCTGTCAGTCCGTCACATAGTGTCAGTCAGTCCGTCACACAGTGTCAGTCAGTCCGTCAAACAATGTCTGTCAGTCCGTCACAGAATGTCTGTCAGTTCGTCACACAGTGTCAGTCAGTCCGTCACACAATGTCTGTCAGTCCGTCACACAATGTCTGTCAGTCCGTCACACAATGTCAGTCAGTCCGTCACACAGTGTCTGTCACTCCGTCACTCAGTGTCTGTCAGTCCGTCACTCAGTCCGTCACTCAGTGTCAGTCAGTCCGTCACACAGTGTCAGTCAGTCCGTCACACAGTGTCAGTCAGTCCGTCACACAGTGTCTGTCAGTCCGTCACACAGTGTCTGTCAGTCCGTCACACAATGTCAGTCAGTCCGTCACACAGTGTCAGTCAGTCCGTCACAGAATGTCTGTCAGTCCGTCACACAGTGTCTGTCAGTCCGTCACACAATGTCTGTCAGTCCGTCACAGAATGTCTGTCAGTCCGTCACACAGTGTCAGTCAGTCCGTCACACAATGTCTGTCAGTCCGTCACACAATGTCTGTCAGTCCGTCACACAATGTCAGTCAGTCCGTCACACAGTGTCAGTCAGTCCATCACACAGTGTCAGTCCGTCACACAATGTCTGTCAGTCCGTCACACAATGTCAGTCAGTCCGTCAAACAGTGTCAGTCAGTTCGTCACACAATGTCTGTCAGTCCGTCACACAATGTCTGTCAGTCCGTCACACAATGTCAGTCAGTCCGTCACACAATGTCAGTCAGTCCGTCACACAATGTCAGTCAGTCCGTCACACGATGTCTGTCAGTCCGTCACACAGTGTCTGTCAGTCCGTCACACAGTGTCTGTCAGTCCGTCACACAATGTCTGTCAGTCCGTCACACAATGTCAGTCAGTCCCTCACACAGTGTCAGTCAGTCCGTCACACAATGTCAGTCAGTCCGTCACAGTGTCAGTCAGTCCGTCACACAGTGTCAGTCAGTCCGTCACACAGTGTCTGTCAGTCCGTCACACAATGTCTGTCAGTTCGTCACACAATGTCAGTCAGTCCGTCGCACAGTGTCTGTCAGTCCGTCACACAGGGTCAGTCAGTCCGTCACATAGTGTCAGTCAGTCCGTCACACAATGCCAGTCAGTCCGTCACACAATGTCTGTCAGTCCGTCACACAGTGTCTGTCAGTCCGTCACACAGTGTCAGTCAGTCCGTCACACAGTGTCAGTCAGTCCGTCAAACAATGTCTGTCAGTCCGTCACATAGTGTCTGTCAGTCCGTCACACAATGTCTGTCAGTCCGTCACACAGTGTCAGTCAGTCCTTCACACAGTGTCAGTCAGTCCGTCACACAGTGTCAGTCAGTCCGTCACACAGTGTCAGTTAGTCCGTCACATAGTGTCAGTCAGTCCGTCACACAGAGTCAGTCAGTCCGTCACATAGTGTCTGTCAGTCCGTCACACAGTGTCTGTCAGTCCGTCACACAGTGTCAGTCAGTCCGTCACATAGTGTCAGTCAGTCCGTCACACAGTGTCTGTCAGTCCGTCACATAGTGTCAGTCAGTCCTTCACACAGTGTCAGTCAGTCCGTCACATAGTGTCAGTCAGTCCGTCACACAGTGTCAGTCAGTCCGTCACACAGTGTCAGTTTGTCCGTCACATAGTGTCAGTCAGTCCGTCACACAGAGTCAGTCAGTCCGTCACATAGTGTCTGTCAGTCCGTCACACAGTGTCTGTCAGTCCGTCACACAGTGTCAGTCAGTCCGTCACATAGTGTCAGTCAGTCCGTCACACAGTGTCTGTCAGTCCGTCACATAGTGTCAGTCAGTCCTTCACACAGTGTCAGTCAGTCCGTCACATAGTGTCAGTCAGTCCATCACTCAGTGTCTGTCAGTCCTTCACATAGTGTCAGTGAGTCCTCACACAGTGTCTGTCAGTCCGTCACACAGTGTCAGTCAGTCCGTCACACAGTGTCAGTCCGTCACACAGTGTCTGTCAGTCCGTCACACAGTGTCAGTCAGTCCGTCACACAGTGTCTGTCAGTCCGTCACACAGTGTCTGTCCGTCCTTGACACAGTGTCAGTCCGTCACACAGTGTCAGTCAGTCCGTCACACAATGTCTGTCAGTCCGTCACAGAATGTCTGTCAGTCCGTCACACAGTGTCAGTCAGTCCGTCACGCAATGTCTGTCAGTCCGTCACACAATGTCTGTCAGTCCGTCACACAATGTCAGTCAGTCCGTCACACAGTGTCAGTCAGTCCATCACACAGTGTCAGTCCGTCACACAATGTCTGTCAGTCCCTCACACAATGTCAGTCAGTCCGTCAAACAGTGTCAGTCAGTTCGTCACACAATGTCTGTCAGTCCGTCACACAATGTCTGTCAGTCCGTCACACAATGTCAGTCAGTCCGTCACACAATGTCAGTCAGTCCGTCACACAATGTCTGTCAGTCCGTCACACAATGTCAGTCAGTCCGTCACACAATGTCTGTCAGTCCGTCACACAATGTCAGTCAGTCCGTCACACAGTGTCTGTCAGTTCGTCACACAATGTCTGTCAGTCCGTCACACAATGTCAGTCAGTCCCTCACACAGTGTCAGTCAGTCCGTCACACAATGTCAGTCAGTCCGTCACAGTGTCAGTCAGTCCGTCACACAGTGTCAGTCAGTCCGTCACACAATGTCTGTCAGTTCGTCACACAATGTCAGTCAGTCCGTCGCACAGTGTCTGTCAGTCCGTCACACAGTGTCAGTCAGTCCGCCACATAGTGTCAGTCAGTCCGTCACACAATGCCAGTCAGTCCGTCACACAATGTCTGTCAGTCCGTCACACAGTGTCTGTCAGTCCGTCACACAGTGTCAGTCAGTCCGTCACACAGTGTCAGTCAGTCCGTCACACAGTGTCAGTCAGTCCGTCACACAATGTCTGTCAGTCCGTCACACAGTGTCTGTCAGTCCGTCACACAATGTCTGTCAGTCCGTCACACAGTGTCTGTCAGTCCGTCACACAGTGTCAGTCAGTCCGTCACACAGTGTCTGTCAGTCAGTCCGTCACACAATGTCTGTCAGTCCGTCACACAATGTCTGTCAGTCCGTCACACAGTGTCTGTCAGTCCGTCACACAGTGTCAGTCAGTCCGTCACACAGTGTCAGTCAGTCCGTCACACAGTGTCAGTCAGTCCGTCCGTCACACAGTGTCAGTCAGTCCGTCACACAGTGTCAGTCAGTCCGTCACACAGTGTCAGTCAGTCCGTCACACAGTGTCAGTCAGTCCGTCCGTCACACAGTGTCAGTCAGTCCGTCACACAGTGTTTGTCAGTCCGTCACACAGTGTCAGTCAGTCCGTCACACAGTGTCAGTCAGTCCGTCACACAGTGTCAGTCAGTCCGTCACACAGTGTCAGTCAGTCCGTCGCACAGTGTCTGTCAGTCCGTCACACAGTGTCAGTCAGTCCGTCACACAGTGTCTGTCAGTCCGTCACACAGTGTCAGTCAGTCCGTCACACAGTGTCAGTCAGTCCGTCACACAATGTCTGTCAGTCCGTCCGTCACACAGTGTCTTTCAGTCCGTCACACAGTGTCTGTCAGTCCGTCACACAGTGTCAGTCAGTCCGTCACACAGTGTCTGTCAGTCCGTCACACAGTGTCTGTCAGTCCGTCACACAATGTCTGTCAATCCGTCACACAGTGCTAGTCCGTAACGAAATCCTATACAGTTACCTCTCTGTAGTGTCATGTTTTACTTTTACATTGTGATAAGAACTATCCCGGATCCGCCCCACCCCACGCACTCCCCAGCCTGTGGGGATGCCGGGGGCTCCTTCAGCACAAGTAGTATCTCACCTGGACATTTTTTTTATGTAGAAAGGAGGTGGATAGGGTGAGGGAATCAAAGGGTTAAGTTTTTGCTTTGCTAGCATAACTGACAATGCAGGAAGCTGGCGGACAGGGTGCGGGAGTCAAAGAGTTAAGAATTAAGAGTCAAAGAGTTAAGAATTAAGAGTCAAAGAGTTAAGAATTAAGAGTCAAAGAGTTAAGAATTAAGAGTCAAAGAGTTAAGAATTAAAGATGAGCAGCAAGCAGGCCAGTTTTTTTTTTTAATGTTGCGGGCTGGGATTGAAATGGGAGTATTGGATCTTTAGTCTACTTTGTACTCAGTTGAGCCACAAGTACATGTAGGTTAAGTATCAAGTGATCCGAGAAAGAAACTGAGATGGTCTCTTGCATTGTGACCGTACGGACTTTGTTTGAACGTCCGAAACGATTCGAAATATAAAGACGTGTCGTGACGGGGAGCGTAAGCATCCGTTATATCCAGTCGTGGTTAGTCCTGAGTGGAACTCGATGGTGTCATAACCTGACCTCATATCGTGTTTGACTGTAGAATTGCGAAAAGAAAAGCAACACAAATCCACACAAAAAAAAGTGTCCCCGATTCTGTGGCCAGTTCCCCTTTCATGCAATTCTCTCTGTTACTAAAGGGTTTTGGAGTGTGAGTTGGAGAGCTCTAATGAAAGGCGTGGGGGATAGTGACGCAGAGATGACGCAAAAGATGTGACAGTACAAACACTCGCTCGTGTGCGCACGCACTCACACACGCGCGCGTACACTCACACACTCACACACACACACACACACACACACACACACACACACACACACACACACACACACACACACATTCACACACACACACACGCACACGCACACACTTTCTCTCACACACACACACACAACACACAACTCTCTCTCTCTCACACACACACACACTCTCTCTCTCTCACACTGTCTCTCTTTCTTCTCTCTCTCTCTCACACACACACTCTCTCTCACACACACTCTCTATCACACACACACACACACACACACACACACACACACACACACACACACACCTCTCTCTCTCTCTCTCTCTACACACACCTTCTCTCTCTCTCTCACACACACACACACAAGAGAGAGAGAGAGAGAGAGAGAGAGAAGAGAGAGAGAGAGAGAGAGGAGAGAGAGAGAGAGAGAGAGAGAGAGGAGAGAGAGAGATTACAGTTGAAACTAATGCATCTTCGAGCAAGTTTAGATGAAGTGATTGAAGCTGAATGCCTAATATGGAAAAACATTATGATATAAACTGACCCGTTCTCACGAAACAAAACACCACCAAGTTGCATTTCGGACATTTTCTTTCTTATTTTTTTGGATCATCGCACTCAGGGAGGTTACCTTTGTGCTCACCTTTTTTTTCCGTCCCATTTCCTACGCCCGTTTTAATGGCCATAGAAACTGAGGCAGTTGTGTTTTTTTTTTTACAATACGATGATGATGATGTCGATGAGGATGATAATCATGATGCTATGGAGTTCCATCTAGGATTAAGACTGCGTGACATGGCTGTACTATCATAATATATCCTGGCGTTAACCAGGCCCGAGAGATATAGACACCTGCGGTGCTGTCAGAAGATTTGAGCAACACCCTCAATGACGCATCCATGAAGTGGATGAGACTCGACTGTGTGGTCCCAGTCCTCCCAATGAGCCCATAGCACGTCCAACAGCCGGTTAGAGCCGAAAACCCCCACGATGACTTTGAAGGGACTGATGGGGATTCGAACTCACAACCTTGCAGTCAGTAGTCCGACCACTACACCACGGTGACTGGTATTTCAGACATTTTAAGTTTCACATTCCAGCACAAACAAACAAACAAATAAACAAACAAACAAACAAACAAACAAGAAAATGGAACCTCTACTAGACTTCAGAATGACACCAGTTACATATTCTCTACTGTCAAAGCTAGTGTTTTATCCTAGCCCTCTTTAAGATAAAACAACAATGATATGGCTTGACCACTTGTTTGTTGTGGACCGCATTTGTATCCCTTGCTTTGTAGCTATCAGAATTCATATCCGATACTTTCTCTTGCTCATCGAAACGTCAGGAAAGTCTTTTACTTTTTTGTGTTTTTTTTCCCTTCACTAACTTATGTGCTTGTTCTTTGTTGTTATTTGCATACAGTCGACAAAGGTCAGTTGAAATCCAAAACAAGTGTGACTGCCCGCGTTCAAGCAAACAGGAACCAGAAAAAAACACGAAAGAAGAATATGAACGCGTATTTAATACAACAAAACAAGACAGGCGCAAATTTTCGGCCAACTGGCTTTTGTCAAGCGTAAGATTACAAACAAACAAACAAACAAACAAACAAACAAACAAACAAACAAACAAACACTAGATATAAAAAATTGGAGAAAAAGACTGAAACTTCCAACAAACACAAGACGTGACGTGATACCATGACAACCAATACAGATGAAATGCAGTCTTAGAGTAAAACGAAATCCAAAACAAGTGTGACTGCCCGAGTCAGTTGGCCGAAATTTCCCCCGTGGTGATGTCGGGAACTCTTTCAGTATAAATAGTATTCCCACCTTCTGGAAACTCTGTGCTAGACATTTCCTCTTTTCTGTCACTCTCTTTGTTTCTGTCTTATTTCTTTGCTTTCTGTCATTTCTTCCTGTCATTCTTTGCCTTGCTGGTCCACTTACCTGTATGTGTTCGATATAGTTTTATGTACTTGCTGTTAGGATTGATAATTGGGAATTTGTATGAAGTGCATTTTTGGCTCTAGGGAAGTGAGATATGCGAAAGCAATTTTAGGCCCGTTTATGTATATGTTTTAATGCCCTCAGTTATATTCAAATTTGTATTCAGGTATGTCTTTTAAATCGCCTGTGCGATAAATCGGACGGAGTGGTCAACGCCAGGAGCAACTCTTGAGATTATGTGCGCGAATGCATTGATATGTGTTCTTAATTTTCTTTCTCTTTTTCCTGTTGAAGTGTTGTGTGTGTGTTGAAATAGTTGTAGCTCTGATATGGCTCGACGCAGTCGGCTGGGATTTAAACAAAAATAACAATAACAATAACAATAACAGAAGTTGGGCGAAAAATTGTGCCTGTTTGTGTTGTTACGTTACTTACGTGTTGTCATTGTGTTTATGTGTGTTTCTGGTTTCTGTGTGACGTTGATACGGTGTTCATCATCATCTCATCAGTGCCTTGCACATGGCGTGTGATGTGTTATTGTGTTTCTGGTTCTGTGTGACGTTGATACGGTGTTCTATCATCATCATCATCATCAGGTGCCTTGCCACATGGCGTTGTGATTGTGTTTATTGTGTTTCTGGTTTCTGTGTGACGTTGATACGGTGTTCTATCATCATCATCATCAGGTGCCTTGCCACATGGCGTTGGCGATCATGGCCCTCCATATGTATCTATCTATGTGGGTTCTATATAGTCCGTAAACGCAGAAGCTGCCATCTTGAGAAATCAAACTTTAAACATTTTTAATCACATAACTGGTTAAAGCCCTTAGAAAAGATCTAAATCTCAACAAAATTAATTCAGTAATACTTTTTTTTTAAACTGGTTTTTATTCATATTAAAGCAGAAAATAAAAGCCACACTCTGTTCGAGAAGCAAAAGCATTTAGGGCCTAGCGCCTACACAAAAGACTTCAATTTCAACGTATTTGTAAGGTGGTCGCGTCTCGTTCAAAGGATCTACATGTATGTATGACCTGAATACAAATTTAAATAAAACTAAGGACATTCGGATGCAATTTTCCAATTTTTACAAGAGATCAGAAGATTTCGCTGGTATAATCTTATATGAGTATGGTTTTCAGTAATCAACAACTGTTGTCTTTTATCTTAATTTAACCTGGTTGTCGTTTTTCACGTGGTGTTAGCCCTGATATTGTAATTAATTATTATTATTATATGGCTGTAGTAGTCGGCTGAGCTCGAGACATAGTTTTTGTCTGATGACAGCACACCACGAATTTTGTGGCTGGATGGTCATGACCTGAGGGGTGGGCCACCCGACAGAAACCAGACTCCCAAAGTCCTGTAGTACAGCTTGACATCGCACCGACAGAACAACTCAAAGTCCCGAGTAAGCTGACATCCAGCCACCCGACAGAAACCAGACTCCCAAAGTCCTGTATGGTACAGCTTGACATCCAGCCACCCGACAGAAACCAGACTCCCAAAGTCCTGTATGGTACAGCTTGACATGGATACCTTCTGCACACCGCTGCCCTTAATCTCTGTTTGTCTTCGTTTGTTTGCTTTCTGTCTTTGTCTCCGTTTTTCACACACACACACACCCGTCCCCTCCCCGGTATGCTTATGTTCTACAATTTACACAAGCTTTTGCTTCATTTGATCATAGATTAATAATGATAATAGTGATATGATGATGATGATGATAATGGTGATGATGATGACAATGTTGCTAAATAATAATAATATCAATAATAATAACAATAATAATGATAACAATAACAATAATAAGATAATATTGTGATGATGATGATTACAATGATAGCAATAACAACAACAACAACAATAGTAGTAATGATAATCATGATAGTAATCACCACAGTCATAACAACAACAACAACAAC
>CM060309.1:96824458-96831958 GCA_030674185.1 Monoplex corrugatus | reverse complement strand
GAAATAGCTGGCAGAATCGGCCAAGCCAAAACAGTATTCAAGAAGATGACAAGCATTCTTACCAACAAATGCCTATCAATTAACATCAGAAAGAGAGTCCTTGAATGTTATATAGAACCAATACTGTTGTACGGATGCGAGGCGTGGACAGTCAGCAAGCAAAGCCAGAGCAAGATTGAGGCAGCCGAGATGTGGTTTCTCAGAATAATGTTGAGAGTTCCATGGACAGCAAAGAAAACAAACGAGACAGTCTTGATGGAGGCAGACACAAGTAGGTCACTCATAAGGAAGATTAGGAAAAGACAGGCAACATTTATAGGCCATTTTATGAGGAAAGGGGATTTGGAGCACCTGGTCACAACGGGAAAGCTGGAGGGAAAGAGAGCACCAGGTAGACCCAGGGAGAGAATGCTGGACGGACTTGCAGAGTGGCTGGGGACGAGGAGGGTGGGGGAGATGCTAGGGGCAACGAGAGATAGAGATGGTTGGAAGTCCATGGTCGCCAACGCCATGCGGCAGGGCACCTGATGATGATGATGACGTTTCTTAATTCAATAATGATGATGATGATATGATATGATATGATATGATATGATAT
This sequence comes from Monoplex corrugatus, assembly GCA_030674185.1. Taxonomy (NCBI): domain Eukaryota; kingdom Metazoa; phylum Mollusca; class Gastropoda; order Littorinimorpha; family Ranellidae; genus Monoplex; species Monoplex corrugatus. The sequence goes on along the minus strand of CM060309.1, from coordinate 96,831,360 downwards.
GATATGATATGATATGATATGATATGATATGATATGATATGATATGATATGATATGATATGATATGATATGATGAGAACAATAATGATACTGACAATGGTGATAACAATTATGATGTTTTAGAGACAGAGGTTCCCCCGTGGGGATGCCGGGGGCTCTTTCAGTATAAATAGTATCTCCACCTTCTAGACATCCTGTGCTAGAAATTTCCTCTTTTCTGTCACTGTCTTTGTTTCTTTCTTCCTCCTTTGCTTTCTGTCATTTCTTCCTATCATTATCTGCCTTGCTGGTCTATTTACCTGTATGTGTTCGATAAAGTCTACGTACTTTTTCTTAGGATTGATAATTGGATACATGTATTAAGTGCATTTTTGGCTCTAGGGAGGTGAGATATGCGGAGGCAATTTTAGGTAATTTATGCCCGTTTTATGTATGTTTTTGGTGTCCTTAGGTACAATTAAGTTTGTATTCAGGTGTGTTTTTTAAATCCCCTGTGCGATAAATTGGACGGAGTGGTCAACGCCAGGGGCATGTCCTGAGATCATGTGCGCGAATTAATTGATATGTGTACTTAACTTTCCTTTCTTGTTTTCATGTTGAAGTTCTGTGTTTTGAGCCGGTTATAGCCCTGATGTGGCTTTACGCAGTTTGCTGGCTTTAAACAACAATAACAGAGAAAGAGGTTGTCATTATTATACAATAACGAAAGAGAACGACATTGTCATAATTTCTTCACTATTTTCTTATCTTTACTGCATTATCTTACCTGCCGTCTTGCACGCACGCACACACACACACACACACACACACACACACACACGCGCGCGCGCGCGCGCGCGCACGCACGCACGCGCGCACACACACACACACACACACACACACACACACACACACACACACACACACACACACACACACACACGGAGAGTACCTAGTGGGTAAGGAGTGGATATATTTTTTGTTGTTGTCCTCATCTCGTACAGAAGTCAGCATTTGTGATTTTTCTCCCCATATCCATGAGTCAAGATATGTGCAGATCTGCGAGTACCTGAACCATCTTCGTGTGCATAGAGCATGAAGAACAGCAGCCGTGCACGTTTAACAGACAGACAGACAGACAGACAGACAGACAGACAGACAGACACGGACACGCATTCACTCAAATTCAGACATACATACATACACACAACGGTGTGTGCGTGCGTGCGTGTGTGCGTGCGTGCGTGCGTGCGTGCGTGCGTGCATTCACTCAGTTTCATACATCCATACACACAGCACACAGATAGACACACATAGACAGACACACACACACACACATGCGCGCGCACACACACACACACACACACACCACACCACCACACACACACACATACACACACACACACACACACACACACTACACACACACACACACACACACTCACTCACTCCGATCCACATGAAACTATTAATAAAAAATTCACTATAAAACCCAGGTGAACAAACACAGCAAGCAAACAGAGGAACAATGACAGCAGAACTTTATTTCCACATGACAGAAATTATTTCCTAAGAGCTCACCCTCCCCCCCTCCTGCCCACTTTCTTTTCAAAAATGGCGAGTTCTTGTTTACATAGACCAGCTACTAATTGCTCTTGTAGAATCTTTACAAAATGATTTGAACGAACACAGGTGATATTCTGCATGTGTATATAGTAATGATACTACTACTACTACTATTACTAATGATAATAATAATAAAGATGATGATAATAATAATAATAATAATAATTACAATATTTATATAGCGCAAAATCTTGATAAAATCAAATCTAAGCGCTGAAGCAGACACACACGCAAGTACGCACGCACGCACGCACGCACACACACGCACGCACACACACACACACATACACACACACACACCACGGCTATAAATGGGGAGAAAGAATAAAAGCAATAAAAGCAAGAATAAAAGCAATGGAAAATTATAGAGAGCATAGCATATACAATTATATATTATAACCATGTGATTCCCTCCGAGCGGAGACAGGCTGCAGAGGGGGGTTAGGATTTTATGCGGAGGAGAAAAGGTGAGTTTTGAGAGCGGACTTGAAGGAGACAAAAGTAGGTTGCTGACGGACTGAGAGAGGAAGTTTGTTCCAGGAGAGTGGACCAGAAACAGAGAAGGCTCGTGGACCATAGGTATTGAGCTTAGTGCGTGGAAAGCGAAAAGTCAGAGGATCGGAGGCAGAGCGGAGGGTACGTGAGGGAACATAGATCTCAAGTAGGCTTGACAGGTAATCGGGGGCTGCGTTATTGAGGCTTTTGTAGCACATGGTGTCTAGTTTGTACTGTATGCGCTTTGATACAGGGAGCCAGTGAAGTTGTGCCAGGAGAGGAGATATGTGGTCAGCTTTTTTCTTTTTGAGTACAAGGCGTACAGCATTGTTTTGAATGCGCTGTAGGATGTGAATGGTGGAGGCAGGAAGACCAGACAGGAGTGAATTGCAATAGTCAATGCGAGACATTATGAAGGCGAGAACGAGTTTTGCAGTTGATGATGATAACAAGAAGAACAATAACAATGATGGAAGGGTTTTCCAAAATAAACAAATGGGAAGGGAAAAAAGACGTTTAGTGATTATTGATGATTTGATAAACATGATCTTTTTTTTTCCTGGTTTTCCAACACTTTGCAAGAGGCAAGAAGAAACGAAACATGCATACATGATTAAGACAGTTTTTTTCTGTCTTTTTTCTGTTTTTTTGTTTGTTTGTTTGTTTGTTTGCTTTTTTCTTGCCTTTTTTTTTTCCTGCCATTTTTTCTTTACAATCATCAACTTGCATAGTTACAGATTTGAGGCTTACTCCACTTGTGTTTGTATTTCGTGTTACAAAACTTTGTTTTACACCGTGGATTTGATGAACATTTTTGTCAAGTTTCAGATAGATCAATGTTAATCAAAATGCTGCTCTTTACTATTGGAAATAAACTACTAAAATTTTGAAATAATTTTCAAAGAAAATTTAAAGCAGTTATAACTTTTGTCATTTTGTTGAAATAGCTCATGGCAGCAAAGAATAGTTTCCAGCCAGAGTTTTGTAGTTTAGACAGTATCAATATGGACAGTAAAAGTTTTAAATTATTTTTGTTTACTTTAGCATTGAGTTTTATTGCATGTTTTTACAAGCTCCCGGTAAAACCTATCTACTGACAATCACTTTACCTAGCCTGGAGACACACACACTGTGCTACTGTCGTTTTATTATTCATTGTTGGAAGGTACGCTATGATAGCCGATTAGTTTTAGACTCACCATCCAATTTATGTCTCTCTCTCTCTCTCTCTCTCTTTTTTTTCTCTCTCTCTCTCTTTCTCTCTCTTTTTCTCTTATACTTCATTAAAACAGTTTTTTTTTCGTTTTTTTCTTTTTCTTTTCTTTTTTGTTTTTATTTCTCTGCAACTTTGGTTTTTTTTTTAATCATTGTATGACTTTTTTTTTTTATTTTTGTTTTAGCTTGTGTACGTGAGCAAAAAGTAGAGAGAAAAAGAGAAAAAAACAGAAGAGAAAGAGAGAAAAAATAAAGAGAGAGAGAGACAGAGACAGAGAGAGACAGAGAGACAGTTTGTGTCACAACAAATGATAAAACTTACCGTTCAAAATGTATGTAAAAAATTGCAGTATCTTCCATGTATCATTTGAGATCGATTGTTGCTGTTCGTTTTCGAATTCAGCTAAACACGTTGAAAACAAAATATTGTAAAAATGTCAAGTGTATTTGCGGCGAACAGTTCACACTGTTTCACTGCTTATTCTACTGCAAAATGTTACTTCCTTTTTACCGAAAATGTTTACACAAGAAAAGTATTCTGAGACACATTCCAAAAAGTTACATCAGATCAATCTTTATTAGTTAAAATTTCAGAATCATTAGTTCATAGTCCTGTTAATGCATTGCTTTAACTTTATGCAGTTTGTGTTTTAGTGTTACAATTTCCCTTCATTGATTTGTTTGAAGTTTTCGTTCCATTTTTCTGTTCTCCCACCTACTTATATCTTTTTACTCTACTCCCCTCTGCCCCAATCCAACCCGCCAACTATCGATTCTACATTTTATTTTATTTATTCATTTTTTTTATTCCCCCCTCCCCTGTCTAATATCACTTATAGTGAAAAGACGTTAAATCAAAAAAAGAACGAACGAACAGACACACATAAAAAAACAACAACAATAATGATGATGATGATGATGATGATAGTTCGACTTTTATATAGTTCCTTTCATCGAGCAGAAAGCACTTTACAATTTACAACTTAGCATAATTACACGGATGCGTAGGCGCATACACATACACCCGCGCGCAAGCGCGCAAGCGCGTACACCACACACACACACACACACACACACACACACACACACACACACACACACACACACACAACACATACACACACACATCACTACACACACACACACTCACACACACACACTCACACACACACACTCACACACACACTCACACACACACACACACACACAACACACACACACACACACACACACACACTCACACTACACTCACACACACACACACACACACACACACACACACACTCGCACACACATACACACACACACACAACACACACACACAAACGACACACATGCACACACGACTGAACACGTACCTGCTCGTATTGTGTGTGTGTTGAAATGTTTATAGCCCTGATTTGGCTCTACGCAGTCGGCTGGGCTTTAAACAAAAGTAACAGAGAGAGAGAGAGAGAGAGAGAGACAGAGAGAGAGACAGAGACAGAGACAGAGACAGAGACAGAAACAGAAAGACAGAGAGAGAGTGTCTGTGTGTGTTGGGGGGATCTTCTGTGTGGGGATGTGCAGAAATAGAGAAACAGACAGGGGACTGAGGGTTAAAAAAAAAGATACAGGACAATGGCAGACAATTGGAACCTCAGCACAACTGCAATCACAAGGTACGACTGTACTTACACGGTACGACTATACTCGCATAGAACGACTGTACTCACAAAGTAGACTACTCATACAGTACGACTGCACCTACACAGTCCGATTGTGAATATATGCTACTGGAGCAAGGACAAAAGAAGGAAGAAGAAAAAGAATGACGAAACGTGCAAACATAGCCAAAAAGATGACAACATTTGAACGGCTCTCCAAGAAATATTTCAGAATATGTACCTGGAACTGTGCCAGTGCAAGAATAAGGATGTCAATCAACCATTAAGAAATTAGCATATGACTTTGATACACTGTGTCTACAAGAAACTAGAATACACCAAGGAAAACCAATAGACTTTGAAGACTTCGAGGTCATTCAGAAACATATTGGCAGAGGACTGGCTATAGTCATCAAAAGGAACCCAAAAGACAAAGTGTCCATATTAGACCTAGAATGATGATGTACAAATTCATGTGAACTGCTGGGTATACGCCTTCAAATTCCAAACGAAATACAGAAGAACGTCGAACTCATCAATGCTTATGTGCACCCAGTCAACCCTGGACGAACTGATGAAAGCCTGCTTGTACTAAAGCTACATTTGCTTTTCACTTGTTCGTTTACTTGTTTGATGTTATAGAGAACTGCCCAATACTATGATACATTGCCTGTTGAACTTCTAGATATGATCCACCCCACATACTTCTTTTCATCTATCTTAGTTAGTTATTTGTTCTTTACCTATTTATGCATTTCTGCTTTTTTCCCCCCGTCTAAAGCACTTGTGTGAATAGACGTTGAAAGAAAGAATGAAGAACAATAACAACACAACGACGAACACAACAACAACAACGACAGCAACAAAACAACAACAACTACGAGAACGACGACGACGACAACAACAACAGCTAACAATACAACGACGACGAAAATAACAACAACAACAACAACAGCAAACACAAGAACAACAACGACAATAACAACAAGGACGACGACGACGCATTCAGAGGATAGAAAGTTCAGAAGATTGTGGGGATGTTATTGCAGCTCGAGGATGACAACTTGGTTCCAGAGTCACACATCCAGCACGTTGACTGTACTCTAGCTCAGTGTCCTCTGTGTGTGTGTGTGTGTGTGTGTGTGTGCATGTGTGTGTTTGTGCGTGAGTATGTTTGTGTGTTTGTCTGTGTGTCTGTTTGTCTGTCTGTCTGTCTCTCTCCCTCTCTCTCTTTGTAAAAAAGATCCCTTTACCATCACACTGAAAGAGTATTTCAAGCCAGCCCGAAACCACCTCTTTCTGTTTCAGTTCTGCAGAAGAGAACGTGCAACATCACCAACCACCGACCCCCAACCGAGCTGATGTGACAACATGTCCCAAACAGACCATGATCTCCATGAACACAACGGCGCCCAACACCACGGCGCCATCGGTGACGCACCCGCGACGTCGTTAAACGTCAGCCATCCTACGTCGTCACCGAACGCTGACGCCAGTCCTCAGCCTAACGGTCAGGCTACTAACGTCAATGACGACGGCTTAAGGTACTCCCCAGATCTCTCTGCAGGGAACGATAAAGATCTCCACTCTGCCTCCGTCGATAGAAAGAATTTGAACCCAGAGACCGAGAACCTTGATGGCTCGACCTCCCAGATTGAAAGAGACTCAAACTCGAACTCCGAAAACCTGGAAGACTTCGCCGACGACCACGACGGAGATGGAAACCCGGTAGACTCCGAAGCCAACGATAAATGCTCCAGGGTCTCCCCTAGTTTTTCTTGCGACGGCGAAAACGACGACCTTGCGGCAGAGAACGCCACGGCGAAAGACGCTAAAGACATCACGGTCACCATCGACACCGATGGCGTGAGGAATCACGGTTCCGGCCAGAACCGGAAGAGCGGGACGGGAAGTGACGTCGTACCTCTTTCCGCTTACGTCA
>CM060309.1:96816958-96819458 GCA_030674185.1 Monoplex corrugatus | reverse complement strand
CTCTCTCTCTCTCTCTCTCCCTCCCTCTCTCTCTGTCTTTCTCTCTTTCTCTTTCTCTCTTTCTTTCTCTCTATGTCTCTGTGTGTCTGTTTCTCTCTCTGTCTGTCTGTCTGTCTCTTTCTTTCTCTCTATGTCTCTGTGTGTCTGTTTCTCTCTCTGTCTTTGTCTCTGTCTGTCTGTCTGTCTTTCTTTCTCTCTATGTCTCTGTGTGTCTGTTTCTCTCTCTGTCTTTGTCTCTGTCTGTCTGTCTGTCTCTTTCTTTCTCTCTATGTCTCTGTGTGTCTGTTTCTCTCTCTGTCCTTGTCTCTGTCTGTCTGTCTGTCTCTTTCTTTCTCTCTCTGTAGAGATATTTCAAATATCCACAAACTGCAGTCTTGAGCGTTTTCTTATTTCTGCAGACTCTGAACGTGAGCACGTCCATAGTCAGACACTGGACAGTTGTGTTTTGTGGCCCATAGAACTTACACCTTTCACTCCCTCACCCTGTCCATCAACTGTAAAAACTGAACCCTTTGACTCCCTCACCCTGTCCATCAAGTGTAAAAACTTAACCCTTTGACTCCCTCACCCTGTCCATCAACTGTAAAAACTTAACCCTTTGACTCCCTCACCCTGTCCATCAAGTGTAAAAACTGAACCCTTTGACTCCCTCACCCTGTCCATCAATGTAAAAACTGAACCCTTTGACTCCCTCACCCTGTCCATCAACTGTAAAAACTGAACCCTTTGACTCCCTCACCCTGTCCATTCAACTGTAAAAACTTGAACCCTCTGACTCCCTCACCCTGTCCATCAAGTGTAAAAACTGAACCCTTTGACTCCCTCTCTACCTGTCCATCAAGTGTAAAAATTACTCACTGATAATAAAACACCTTTGACTCCCTCACCCTGTCCATCAAGTGTAAAAACAGAACCCTTTACTCCCTCACCCTGTCCATCAAGTGTAAAAACTGAACCTTTGACCCCCTCACCCTGTCCATCAACTGTAAAAACTGAACCTTTGACTCCCTCACCCTGTCCATCAACTGTAAAAACTAACCTTTGACTCCCTCACCCTGTCCATCAACTGTAAAAACTGAACCTTTGACTCCCTCACCCTGTCCATCAAGTGTAAAAACTGAACCCTTTGACTCCCTCACCCTGTCCATCAACTGTAAAAACTGAACCTTATCTCTGACTCCCTCACCCTGTCCATCAAGTGTAAAAACTGAACCTACTCTCACCTGTCCTCATGACTACTCACCCTCACCCTGTCCATCAACTGTAAAAACTGAACCCTTTGACCCCTCACCCTGTCCATCAACTGTAAAAACTTAACCCTTTGACTCCCTCATCCTGTCCATCAACTGCAAAAACTGAACCCTTTGACTCCCTCACCCTGTCCATCAAGTGTAAAAACTTAACCCTTTGACTCCTCACCCTGTCCATCAAACGAACTTACCCCTGCTTGTCCATCAAGTGTAAAAACTGAACCCTTGACTCCCTCACCCTGTCCATCAACTGTAAAAACTTAACCTTTGACCCCCTTCACCCTGTCCATCAACTGTAAAAACTAACTATCATAACCCTACTGAACCTTGACCCCTCACCCTGTCCATCAACTGTAAAAAACTTAACCCTTTGACTCCCTCACCCTGTCCATCAACTGTAAAAACTGTACCTTTGACTCCCTCACCCTGTCCATCAACTGTAAAAACTTAACCCTTTGACTCCCTCACCCTGTCCTCATGTAAAAACTAACCTGTGATCCTCACCTGTCCACAATGTAAAACTTACCTTGACTCCCTCACCCTGTCCATCAACGTGTAAAAAACTTAACCCTCTTGACTCCCTCACCCTGTCCATCAACTGTAAAAACTTAACCCTTTGACTCCCTCACCTGTCCATCAACTGTAAAAACTGAACCTTTGACTCCCTCACCCTGTCCATCAAGTGTAAAAACTGAACCCTCTGACTCCCTCACCCTGTCCATCAACTGTAAAAACTAACCCTTTGACTCCCTCACCCTGTCCATCAACTGTAAAAACTGAACCCTTTGACTCCCTCACCCTGTCCATCAAGTGTAAAAACTTAACCCTTTGACTCCCTCACCCTGTCCATCAATGTAAAAACGAACCTTTGACTCCTCACCCTGTCCATCAACTGTAAAAACTGAACCCTTTGACTCCCTCACCCTGTCCATCAACTGTTAAGATAATGAACCCTTTGACTCCCTCACCCTGTCCATCAACTGTAAAAACAGAACCCTTGACTCCCTCACCCTGTCCATCATCTGTAAAAACTGAACCCTTTGACTCCCTCACCTGTCCATCAACTGTAAAACTAACCCTTGACTCCCTCACCCTGTCCATCAACTGTAAAAACTGAACCCTTTGACTCCCTCACCCTGTCCATCAAGTGTAAAAACTGAACCCTTTGACTCCCTCACCCTGTCCATCAAGTGTAAAAACTTAACCCTTTGACTCCCTCACCCTGTCCATCAACTGCAAAAACTGAACCC
>CM060309.1:96784458-96811958 GCA_030674185.1 Monoplex corrugatus | reverse complement strand
ATTGTTAAAGTGTTAACTGTTCACGTTAAAGTGGTAACTGTTAACTGCTCACGTTTTAAAATCAAATCCGCACAATTTGAAGCATTTGGATCTGTATTCTGATCTGCTCTGCTCAAGCGCACACCCTCATCTTGCCGAAAACGCGACGTAATGCTTACGAAGCAGCCTTCAAATTAAGGCGATCGACCTGGCCATTGAAAAAGTGTGGCTTATATTTTATAAACCAGTGCGGTTTATGTGTGAACATTGTTCAGATTTTCCTATAATTTAGTGGGTGCGCCTTATATACCGGTGCGCCCATTAGCCCGAACTTTTACTTGAGGTGTTTATTATCCCTTCAGCGGGATGGTCGGTTCTTTCCATACAGCCGTGGACTCAGGATCGGGTATCTCGAGTTCAACCCCAGCCCGCAGTATTAAAAAAACTGGCCTGTTGGCTGCTCTTCTTGATGTTTCCATCATTCTGGTGGTGTGTCAGCTTACTTTCTTCATATTTCCCCCCTCCTAACCCTCCCCTCCCCATTCCAACATCTTTCCAGCGCGTAGGGTATTGTGCAGGCTAAGGGCGCCGGTCAGACCATTGCTGGCGGATTTGGGTGGAGCGCATATATGGAATTGTCTGAGTGCGACGAATTCCTCTTGAACAAACTCCAAACTCTAATTCATTTTACAGAATCACTATAATGATGATGATACTACTACTACTACTAGTAATGATAACAATAATAACAATAACACTAACAATAATAACAATAATAACAACAACAACAACAACAACAACAACAACAACAATAATAATAATAATAATAATAATAATAATAATAATAAAAATAATAATAATAATAATAATAATTGAAGTTAGAGCAGCACTGAAAAAGATGAAACCAGGAAAAGCCCCAGGACCAGACAACATTACTACAGAGATGATTGAAGCCCTGGAGGAATTTGGCATAGAAAAAATAACAGTCCTCCTAAATGAAATTTATGACACTGGAAAAATCCCCAGAGATATGTCAAAATCAATTTTCATTGCACTTCCAAAGAAGACAGGGCTATAGAATGCGAACTCCATCGCACAATCAGCTTGATGAGTCATGTAACAAAAATCCTGTTAAGAATAATCATGATGAGGACAAGGAATAGAATCAAAAGAGAAATAGCAGATGAACAGTGTGGATTTGTGGAAGGGAAGTGAACTATTTATGCAATATACATCCTAAGAACTATCATAGAGAGGTCAATTGAGATGAATAAGGATTTGTATTTATGCTTTGTTGACTATACCAAGGCTTTCGATCGGGTACGACATGAAGAATTGATCAACAAACTGGAGAGACTCAATGTTAATGGAAAAGATCTACGAATAATCAGGAATATGTACTGGGAACAAACAGCTGCAATGAGAATAGAAAACAATATAAGCTCTTTCCAAAACATCAAAAGAGGAGTCAGACAGGGTTGTATTTTGTCACCAGATCTGTTTTCACTTTACAGCGAAAACATCGTGAGAAACCTAGAAGAAGACCCTGGATTAAAGGTTGGAGGGAAAACGATAAACAACATTTGATACGCAGATGACACCGTGCTAATTGCAGAAAATGAAAGGGACCTACAAAACCTTGTGAATATACTAGAAACAGAAAGCAAAGGTAAGGGGTTGGAACTAAACATCAGAAAGACTGAAGTCATGGTGATAAGTAAAAAACATGAAATCCCCTCATGCAAAATAACAGCAAACGGCACAACCTTGACACAGGTTAATAAGTTTAAATACCTGGGAACGGTCATTTCATCAGACGGCAGATGCACATCGGAAATAAACAAAGTAGTATCGGAAGCAGAAGGGGAGAGGTCGGGCAGGGGTTGTACAATTCTGAGCTAATCACAAAGAGAAGATGTTGCAATACCTTAACCCTTTCACTCCCGCACCTGTCCACCAGCATCCTGCGCTGTCAACCATGCCAGCAAAGCAAAAACTTAACCCTTTGACTCCCTCACCCTGTCCAGCAGCTTCCTGCAGGAAGCTGATGGTGTGAGGGAGTCAAAAGGTTAAGTTTTTGCAGTTGGTGGATAGGGTGCGGGAGTCAAAGGGTTGAATACGGTTGTAGCATGATATATTGGTTTGTGGCATAATGCATTGATTTGAAGCATAATGTATTGATTTTTGTATCACAATGCATTCGGGTACCAGAATACAAGCATTGATAAACAGATATACGTACGTATATCTGGCAACAAAGACTGCAAAGTAAGCTGTGCATTCAACGCTTGTAACAAACTGAAACTAAATGATGACAAGACTGAAGCTCTTAGACTCCTTCCTCCATCAGTTGATGCCACTTCCCTACCTCCTACTTTTGACCTAGGAAATACGCCCGTCTCATTTTCAGACAATGTACGTGACCTTGGCTTTTTCCTTGATAAAGAGATGTCCATGAAACATCATATCAGTAAAACCTGTCAAGTAGCCTACCATGAACTCAGACGCATCAGCTCTATACGTCGCTACCTCACAGTTGATGCAACAAAAACACTTGTCAGTTCTTGTGTACTATCTAGACTAGACTACTGCAATTCTCTTCTTGTCGGTTCTCCACATACCCTGATCAGACCACTACAACAAGTACAGAACTCAGCAGCCAAAATAGTGTGCAAAGCAAAAAGATCGGCACATTGTACACCCCTTCTACGAGAGTTACACTGGTTACCTATTGAACAAAGAATCAAATACAAAGCTTCTTGTCTCTGCTACCAAGTCATAATTGGCACTGCGCCTAAATACCTTTCTGACATCTTTACGATCTATGTACCACCCAGATCTCTTCGCTCTGCTACCGATGATAGAACATTCCGCGTTCCAAAATATAAACGAGAGAGGCATGGTGGTCGAGCTTTTTCATCATCTGCTGTGCAGATGTGGAACTCCTTGCCTCACAATCTCCGTCACAGCCCTTCATTTCCCTCCTTTAAAACTAGTCTGAAGACTTTTCTCTTCCAGCAACATTTCTTGTAGACCCTCTTTCTGCCGCTCTGTATTCTTGATGTGCGTGTTTTTGGGTGTGAATGCGTGCGCGTGTGTGTTTGTGTGCGTGCGTGCGTGCGTGTGTGTGTGGTTTGTGTGTGTGTGTCTGTGCGTGTTTGTGTGTGTGTTGGTGTGTGTCTGTGAGTTCGTGTGCTTGTTTTACTTTTTATTGTTGTTGTAAAGCGCTTTGTGCAAGTGGAAAGCGCTCATAAATAACCATTTATTATTATTATTATTATTATTATTGTACATACTAAGAGCTAGTGTTGTGCGTGTGGCAGCTAGTACGACTGATGACGGTGGTGGAACTGAAGGCCTACGCCAAGGCGGCAGCCATAGCAGACCAAGCCCTGAGAGCCATACGCACAGTGCAGGCTTTCCAGGGACAGGAGAAGGAGCAGAAAAAGTAAGTGGTGAGCACGTGCACTCACACATGTTCATACACACGCATGTGCGCACTCGTGCGCCTACTTTGTGGATATTTGTGTATTGTTTCGTCTGTCTGTCTGTCTGTCTGTCGATCGATCTACCTATTTATCTATCTATCTATCTATCTATCTATCTGTCTGTCTGTCTGTCGATCAATCGATCTACCTATCTACCTATCTATTTGTCTGTCTGTCTGTCTATCTATCTATCTATCTATCTATCTATCTATCTATCTATCTATCTTTCTGTCTGTCTGTCTGTCTGTCTGTATCTATCTGGCTGGCTATCTATCTATCTATCTATCTATCTATCTATCTATCTTTTTGTCTGTCTCTCTTTCCGTCAGTCTGTCTGTCTGTCCGTCCGTCCGCCCATCTGTCTGTCTCTTTGTCTGTCTGTCTATCTACCTATCTATAAACGCATCTCGCCCGTGGCGATGCCGGGAGCTCTTTCATTATAAATAGTATCCCCACCAGGAAATTCTGTGCTAGACATTTCCTCTTATCTGTCACTCTCTATGTTTCTTTATTCCTCGTTTGCTTTCCGTCATTTCTTCCTATCATTTTCTGCCTCGCTGGTCCATTCACCTGTATGTGTTCGATAATATCTTACGAACTTTTTCTCATGATTGATAATTGGGTATATGTATTAAGTGCATTTTTGGCTCTAGGGAAATGAGATATGTGGAAGAAATTTCAGTAGGACCCGTTTTTATATATGCTTTAGTGTCCTTATTTATGTTTTAATTTGTATTCAGGTGTGTGGTTTTTTTTTTAATTCCTTGTGTGATAAATTGGACGGAGTGGTCAACGCCAGGGGCATCTCCGTAGATTATACGGGCGAATGCATTGATATGTGTACTTAATTTTCTTTTCCTTTGTTTCCTGATGAAGTATCGTGTGTGTATTGAAATGGTTATAGCCCTGATATGGCTCTACACAGTCGGCTAGGGCTTTAAACAGAAATACAATACACCACCGTTGTATTGTCACTACTACCTACCTACTTATCTACCTACGTACCTGACTACCTATTACTACTACCTACTACTACCTCGCTACTTATCTACCTACCTACCTACCTACCTACTACTACTACCTACCTACCTACCTACCTACCACTTATCTACTACCTACCTACCTACTTATCTACCTACCTACCTACCTCCTACCACTATCTACACTATATACCACCTACTTCCGTACTACCTACACTACTACTTATCTCTACCTACCTACTACTACCTACTTATCTACTACCTACCACCTCCCCGTGTGGTGCCGGGGGCTCTTTCAGTATAAATGTCCCCATCTTCTGGAAATTCTGTGCTTGAAATTTCCTCTTTTCTGTCACTCTTTTTGTTTCTGCCTTGTTCCTTTGCTTTCTGTCATTTCTTCCTATCATTTTCTGCCTTGCTGGTCCATTCACCTGTACCTGTTCGATAAAGTCTTATGTACTTTTTTTTTTTTAGGATTGATAATTGGGTACATGTATTAAATGTATTTTTGGCTCTAGGGAGGGAGATATGCGGAAGCAATTTTGCGTAATTTATGCCTGTTTTTATGTATGTTTTGGTGTCCTTAGGTACACTTACATTTATATTCAGTTTTTTTAAAACCCCTGTGCGATAAATTGGACGGTGTGGTCAACGCCGGGGGCATGTCCTCAGATTATGTGCGCTAATGCATTGATATGTGTATTTAATGTTCTTTCCTTTTTTTTTTCTTGTCGAAGTTTTTGTATGTTTTGAAGTGGTTATAGCGCTGATATGTCTCTGTCTGTCTAGCCCCATACCCACCTACTTATCTGCCTATCGATCTATCATCCTACATACGTACCTATCCACCTGTCTACCTGTGTGTGTGTATGTATGTATGTATGTATGTATGTATGTATGTATGTATGTAATATGTATGTATGTATGCATGTATGTATGTATGTATGTATGATTATGTGCATGATCATGTATGCATGTATGCATGTATGTATGTATTGATATATGTATATGTATGTATGCATGCATCATGAAGTATTATGAAGTATATGTGACAAAAAGCAAATATGAATAGCGAGTGTGTCTGACCACTCCGATTCTGCTGACAGAAAAGTTGCTATCACGCTGGGCTGCTTGTGTGTAGTGTGATGTGTGTGTGCGTGTGTGCGTGTACGTGTGTACGTGTGTGTGTACGTGACGTGTACGTGTGTGTGTACGTGTGCGTGTGTGTGTGTGTGTGGTGTGTGTAGTGTGTACCGTGTGTGTGTTGTACGTGTACGTGTACGTGTGTGCGTGTACGTGTGTGTGTCGTGTGTACGTGTGTGTGTCGTGTGCGTGTGTGTGTGTGTGGCGTGTGTGTGTGTCGTGTGTGTGTGTGTGTGTGTGTGTGTCTGCCCGCAGGTACGAAGACAATTTGGGCGAGGGGAGGAGAGTTGGGACCCGTAAGGGGCTGATACTGGGCGGAGGTAACGGCCTGTTTTTCATGGTCGAGTACATCTCGTTGGGGTCGCCTACTACTATGGCGTTATACTGATTCAGGAGAAGGCCATGACGCCGGGCAACGTGTTTGTGGTGAGTAGTCTTGTTTTGTGTTTTCATTTTGTGTGTGCTGTGTGTGTGTTTTTTTTTTTGTTGTGTTTTTTTTTAAAGTATTTTTTCTGTTTTTCTATCTGTCTTTCTGTATGTCTGTCTTTCTTTTTTTTCTTTTTTTCTTGTTTTTTTTTTTTTTTTTTTTTTTTTGCTGTCTCACTTTTTCCATCATCTTAATTGATGGCAACCTTAATGTTCTGTACTGCCTTGAGATGTTTCTGTCTACCTGTCTTGTCTGTGTCTGTCTCTGTCTGTCTGTCTGTTTCTCTGTCTGTCTCTGTCTGTCTGTCTCTCTGTCTGTCCTTGTCTGTCTGTCTGTCTCTGTCTCTGTCCTGTCTGTCTGTCTCTCCTTTTTTGAGAATTTGTGCGTAAGTCAGTACTGCTTTCATGTATTCAGTTATTTGTATAGCTTCTCATTATCATCATCAGGTGCCTTGCCGCATGGCGTTGGCGATCATGGACTTCCATCTGTCTCTATCTCTTGTCGCCTCAAGCATCTCTTCCACCCTCCTTGTCTTCAGCCACTCTGCAAGTCCGTCTAGTATCTTCTCCCTGGGTCTACCTGGTTCTCTCTTTCCCTCCAGCTTTACCGTTGTGAACAGGTGCTCCAATTCCCCTTTCCTCATAAAATGCCTATAAATGTTGCCTGTCTTTGCCTAATCTTCCTTATGGATGATCTTCTTGTGTCTGCCTCCATCAAGACTGTCTCGTTTGTTTTCTTTGCTGTCCATGGAACTCTCAACATTCTTCTTAGAAACCACACCTCGGTGCCTCAGTCTTGTTCTGGCTTTGCTTGTTGACTGTCCACGCCTCACAACCGTGTAACAGTACTGGTTCTATATAACATTCAAGAACTCTCTTCCTGATGTTAATTGATAGGCATTTGTTGGTAAGAATGCTTTTTGAATGCTGTTTTGGCTTGGCCGATTCTGCTGGCTATTTGTGATGTGCATCTACATTCTGGTGAAATGATCGTTCCCAGGTATTTAAACTTATCAACCTGTCTCAAGGTTGTGCCGTTTGCTGTGATTTTGCATGAGGGGATTTCATGTTTTTTACTGATCACCATGACTTCAGTCTTCCTGCTGTTCAGTTCCAAGCCCTTAGCTTTGATTTCTATTTCTAGTATATTCACAAGGTTTTGTAGGTCCCTTTCATTTTCTGCAATTAGCACGGTGTCATCTGCGTATCGACTGTTGTTTATCATTTTTCCTCCAACCTTTAATCCAGGGTCTTCCTCTGCGTTTCTCATGATGTTTTCGCTGTACAATAAAAACAGATCTGGTGACAAAACACAACCCTGTCTGACTCCTCTTTTGTTGTTTTGGAAAGAGCTTATATTGTTTTCTATTCTCATTGCAGCTGTTTGTTCCCAATACATATTTCTGATTATTCGTAGATCTTTTCCATCAATATTGAGTCTTTCTAGTTGGTTGATTCAATTCTTCATGTCTTACTCTGTCGAAAGTCTTGGTATAATCAACAAAGCATACACATAAATCCTTATTCATCTCAATTGACCTCTCTATGATAGTTCTTTGGATGTACATGGCATTAATAGTTCCTTTCCCTTCCACAAATCCACACTGTTCTTCTGCTTTTTCTTTTTGATTCTATTCCTTGTCATCATGATTATTCTTAATGGGATTTTTGTTACATGACTCATAAAACTGATTGTGCGATGGAGTTCGCATTCTATAGCCCCTGTCTTCTTTGGAAGTGCATTGAAAATGGATTTTGACATATCTTCTACTATAGCTTCTACTACTACTAATTCTACTACTACTACTACTACTACTACTGTTCATCTTCTTCTTCTTATTATTATTATTGTTATTACTATTATCATATTGTTTGTTGTTGGTGGTGTTGTTGTTGTTGTGCTTCGTCTTCTTCTTCTTCATTTCTTCTTCTTCTTCTTATCATCACCAGTATCATTGTCGTCATGATGATGATGATGATGATGATGACGATCATCATCATCATCATACCAATCACCATCATCACTACTATTATTATTACTACTATTATTAGTATTGTTATATTCATTATCATCATTATATACTTTCTGTCATTTCTTCCTATCATTTTTTGCCTTGTTGGTCCATTCACCTGTACGTGTTCGATAAAGTCTTAAGTACTTCCTCTTAGGACTTATAATTGGGCACATGTATTATGTGCATTTTTGGCTCTACGGAAATGAGATATGCGGAAACAATTCTGGGTAATTTAGGCCCGTTCTTACATATGTTCTTAGTTATGTTTAAGTTTGTATTCAGGTATGTTTTTTTTTTTAAATCCCCTGTGTGATGAATTGAACGGAGTGGTCAGTGCTAGGGGCATCTCCTTAGATAACGTGCGCGAATGGAGTTTATATGTGTACTTAGTTTTGTTTTCCCTTTTTTTTTTTTTTTTCCTGTTGAAGTGATGTGTATATTTTGAAACGGCTATAGCCCTGATATGCTCTGTGCTGTCGGCTGGGCTTTAAACAACAATGACAGCAACAATAACGGTTTCTCAAGATGACGTCTTCCCGCCAGGAATGAATTCCATATGCACGGACGTCGTCGGTACAGATCCAAAATGATCACGGCCCAGGCCTTAACCCTTTGACTCCCGCACCCTGTCCATCAGCATCCTGCCTTGCCAACTATGCTAGCAAAGCAAAAACTTAACCCTTTGATTCCCTCACCCTATCCACCAGCTTCCTGCAGGAAGCTGGTGGATAGGGTGAGGGAATCAAAGGGTTAAGTTTTTGCAGTTGGCGAATAGGGTGCGGGAGTCAAAGGGTTAAGCCTGCACATAGACCCATGAGCTGGCCAGGTCCTGAGCGTACGGAAATTTCGTCTAACGGCAGAAAGACTAGGAGTCTGTCTGGCTTTCCCAACCAGATCAAGGAGCGAGGGTGAGGAGACGACCCACAGCTGGCTTCTTTCACAGACACACACACGCACACACAACACACACACACACACACACACACACACACACACACACACACACACACACACCACACACAACACACACACATACACACACACACGCACGCACGCACACACACACACACACACACACACACACACACACACACACACACACGCACACGCACACACACGAGCACCGTATCAATTCTGCCAACATGCTCCCAGAGCAATAATAACAATAATAACAACAGCAACAACAACAATGACGATGATAATAATGATGATGATGATGATGATAACGATATGACAATGATGACGATAATGATCATGATGATGGTACTGCTGATGATATTAGTAAAGTAGTAGTAGGCAATAATGATGATGGTGGTGATGCTGCTGCTGCTAATAATAATAATAATAAAGAAGAAGAACAACAACAACAAAAACAACAACAAGAACACCACCAACAACAACAGTAACAATAATAAAGATAAAAATAATGATAATAAGAACAAGAACGAGAACAAGACAGAACAACAACAACAATAACATGAGATATGTATGATGATGATGATGATGATGATGATGATGATGATGATGACGATACGACGACGACGACAATGACGATGACAACGACGACGACGACGATGATGATGACGACGACGATGGTGACGGTTATGATGATGATGACGACGACGACGATGATGTTGAGGATGATGATGATGACAGGTGTTCTTTTGCTTCGTGCTGGGCTCTGTGTCACTGGGTCACGCCTTACCCAACCTGGAGAGCCTGTCCACGGCGCGCGCGGCTGCCGTCAAGGTGTTTGACATCATCAACCTTCGGCCAGCCATTGACGTCACTGCCACGGGCGGCGAGACCTTGACCTCACTCAAGGGCGTCATTGACTTTGTGGACGTGCATTTCCGTTATCCCGCCAGGCCGGACACGCCCGTAAGGAGTCTGAGTTGGGTGGTGGTGGTGGTGATGGGTGTGTGGTGGTGGTGGAGGTGGTTGTGATGTTAGTGGTGGTGTTAGTGGTGGTTGGTGGTGGTGATGATTGGTGGTAGTGGCGGAATTCTTGGCGTGGTTATTGTTGTTGTGGTGGTGGTGGTTTGGTTGTTGGTGTTGGAGGTTGTTTTTGTTGGTGTTGTTGTTGTTGGTGGTGGTGGTGGTTGTTAGTGGTGATGGTGTAGGCGGTGGTGGTGATGTGTGTATATGTGTATGTATGTGTGTGTATGAGCATGTGTGTATGCATGCACGCACAATGTGTGTGTATGTGTGTGTATGTATGTGTATATATTTGTGCTTGTGTATGTGTGTGCGTGTGTGTGTGTGTGTGTGTCATGTATGCGTGTGCCATGTGTGTGTGTATGTGTGTGTGTGTGTGTGTGTGTGTGTGTGTGTGTGTGTGTGTGCGCGTGCGCTCTTTAGATAAAGCGAAACGATATAAAGGTAGTAATTTTTTTCCTATAAATGAAACAAAGAATATCAGGTCTGCTAACACGAACGGACCGTACTGACGCGTTATGCCACCTGACCCCATACACACGATGCACCTGTGTTCTCTTATCAGTTTTGTTCACTATTTAGACCAGACTATTTCTTCTGTCGAGTAAAAGATCTATTTTGTCTGCTCGTTTTTGTCTTTCTGTCTGTTCGTATCATTGCAAAGGGAGAAAATCCCCTGTGGATACGCCAGGACCTCTTTCAGTATAAATAGTATCCCCACCTTCTGAAAAGTCTGTGCTAGAAATTTCCTCTTTTCTGTCACTCTATTTGTTTCTGCCTTGTTCCTTTGCTTTCTGTCATTTCTTCCTATCGTTTTCTGACTTGCTGGTCCATTCACTTGTATGTGTTTGATAAAGTCTTACATATTTTCTCTTAGGATTTATAGTTGGGTATATGTATTGACCGTAATGTATGGCTCTAAGGAAATGTGCTATGCAGGAGTAATTTTAGGTAATGTAGCCCATTTTTATGCATGCTATAGTATCTTTAGTTTCAGGGCCATAGCACTGAAACTGCCCTACTACACATTCTCAACAATCTCCTCCTTGCAACTGATACTGGCAAAGTCTCTCTCCTCACACTCCTTGATCTGTCTAAAGCCTTTGATACCATTGATCATGGTATTCTCCTTTCTAGACTCCATCATACTTTTGGCATTTCTGACACTGCTCTCTCCTGGTTCACTTCATATCTATCAAACAGAAAACAAACTGTTCTCATCAATGGCACTTACTCTCAACCTGCATACCTGACCTGTGGTGTTCCACAAGGATCTGTCCTTGGCCCTGTTCTTTTCACTCTTTACACCTTCCCCCTGTCCACCATCATCAACTCCCACTCTATAAAACACCACTTCTATGCTGATGACACCCAACTTCAAGACAGTGACTCACCTGACCATATACAGCGCCTCTTGACTCGCACCACTGAGTGTTACTCGGACATTAAGAACTGGATGACATACAATAAACTTCAGCTTAATGACGACAAGACAGAAGCTATCCTCATTGGCACCCGTCAGAAACTTTCTCAGCTGCCTCCTCTTTCTCTCCCATTATGTAACACATCAGTCCCTATTTTTGATTCAGCTAAAAACCTTGGTGTCTGCCTTGACTCTACCCTCTCCACGAACAACTTTGTTTCTCAAACTGCCGGATCTTGCTACTATCACCTCCATCGTATAAGCCTGATCAGGAAGTATCTCTCTGTCGAAACAACTGAAAACTCGTTCTCTCCTTCATAATGTCTCGCATTGACTATTGCAATTCACTCCTGTCTGGTCTTCCCGCCTCCACCATTCACATCCTACAGCACATTCAAAACAATGCTGCACGCCTTGTACTCAAAAAGAAAAAAGCTGACCACATATTTCCTTTCCTGGCACAACTTCACTGGCTCCCTGTATCAAAGCGCATACAGTACAAACTAGGCACCATGTGCTACAAAAGCCTCAATAACGCAGCCCCCCGATTACCTGTCAAGCCTACTTGAGATCTATGTTCCCTCACGTACCCTCCGCTCTGCCTCCGATCCTCTGACTTTTCGCTTTCCACGCACTAAGCTCAATACCTATGGTCCACGAGCCTTCTCTGTCTCTGGTCCACTCTCCTGGAACAAACTTCCTCTCTCAGTCCGTCAGCAACCTACTTTTGTCTCCTTGAAGTCCGCTCTCAAAACTCACCTTTTCTCCTCTGCATAAAATTCTGACCTCACTCAACCCCCCTGCAGCCTGTCTCCACACGGAGGGGAATCACATTGTAATATATAATTGTATATAATATGCTCTCTATAATTTTCCATTGCTTTTATTCTTTCTCCCCATTTATAGCCGTTGTGTGTGTGTGTGTGTGTGGTGTGTGTGTGTGTGTGTGTGTGTGTGTGTGTGTGTGTGTGTGTGTGTGTGCGTGCGTGTGCGTGCGCGTGCGTGTGCGTGTGGTGCGTGCGTGCGTGCGGGTGTGTCTGTTCAGCGCTTAGATTTGATTTTTATCAAGATTTTGCGCTATATAAATATTGTAATTATTATTATTATGTTTACATTTGTATTCAGGGTTGGTTTTTGAAATCTTCCGGTAATAAATTGGACGGAATGATCAACGCCGGGGAGATATCCTTAGGTTATGTGCGCACGTGCATTGTGTACTGAAGTTTCCTTTCCAGCTGTTTTTTTTTTCAACCAGATGTTGTGTACGTTTTGAAGTGGTAAAAGCCCTGATATGGCTCTGTGCAGTCGGCTGGGTTTTAAACAATAAGAATAAAAGAAAGGAGGGAAAAACGTTTCTTCTTGCTGCCTTTTAGGGTTGTGCCAGTTGATCAAGATTTGCTGTACTTGGTAGTCATCGGTCTCTGGTAGTCGTCCTCTTCGTATTATGATGTCACTTATAACAAACAGTTTATATCAGCTGTTTACATACACCTGTGAGAAGGTTTGACACCTGAAAGTTGTAATCCTTATTCACTTATTCACTCACTTACTTACTCACTTACCAACTTACTCACTCACTTACTTACTCACCTACTTATTCACTCACTTACTTATTTACTTACTTACTTATTTACTTACTTACTCACTTACTTACTTACTTACGTACTCACTTACTTACATACCTATTCTGTGATTACGAAAATATTGTCTTCACCTAGTTGACAGACAGCGGAGCATTTTGTCATTGACTGGGCGGGGGAGGGGGGTTCTGTCATGCAAGACGAGTTTATACAGAATAGTTAGTTGTGTTGTAATTATTTTTTATTTACTTTATATATATGTTCCTTGTTTGAAGGTGAGGTACACAGATACACAGTCATTTACATGTAACCAAGATTATTCCAGTGTTAGGCTGATAAATTACCAGTATAAAATATAGACTAGGTAAAACATAGTCTAGGTAGGGCCTCAGGACCTGGCCAGCTCATGGGTTTATGTGTAGGTTTAAGGCTTGTGCCATGATCACTATACACATGGCACCTGTGACGTTAGTGCACATGGAATTTGTTCTGAGCGCGGAGACGTCATCTTGAGAAACTGTGTGCAGGTGTTACAAGGTTTGAACCTGAAAGTACTGCCGGGACAGACAGTGGCCCTGGTGGGGTCCAGTGGCTGTGGCAAGAGCACCACTGTACAACTCCTGCAGCGGTTCTACGACCCGGAACGTGGAGTGGTGAGTAAAGTTCTCTTTGCTCCTGACTGCTGATTGTGTAGAAGTCATAGTACGATGATACGCATGATTCCATCAACGTACAAAATACAGCATGGAAAAGTAAAGTCATCAGAAACTCATGCAAATAGAATGAGAGTGTGGAAACTCATGCAAATAGAATGAGAGTGTGGAAATTCATGCAAATAGAATGAGAGTGTGGAAACTCATGCAAATAGAATGAGAGTGTGGAAACTCATGCAAATAGAATGAGAGTGTGGAAACTCATGCAAATAGAATGAGAGTGTGGAAACTCATGCAAATAGAATGAGAGTGTGGAAACTCATGCAAATAGAATGAGAGTGTGGAAACTCATGCAAATAGAATGAGAGTGTGGAAACTCATGCAAATAGAATGAGAGTGTGGAAACTCATGCAAATAGAATGAGAGTGCGTATCCAATAACTAAATACACAAAATGTGGGCCTGTGGCGCATTGGATAACGCGTCTGACTACGGATCAGATGATTCCAGGTTCGAAGTCTGGCAAGCTAGGATTTTTTTTTCTTTTTATCAGCAGAAGAGTGGCAGAATTATTCAGACGTTCACTTGCCAGTAACTAATCTCGAGGTTCCAGGGTTCGTTTCCTGTCGAGGCCTTGATTTTTCTCCTCAGTTTGACGGGAAAATCAAACAGAAGTGCAGTCTTTCGGAAGGGGATAAAAAACGAGTCGGACCGACGTACCTTCTCGCCTGCGCACGCTTAAGGTCCCACATCAGTTGAAAATCGTGAATAGCGGGGCTTTCGCCCAGCTGCCTTGGTATGAAATATTGTAGAGAGAGGTTGATTTCCCGGGTCCCTCCCCTTGAAGGTTAGCCTTCTTGCCTGTCTAAAGCCATGGTCCAAAAAAAGGGGTGGCGCTGGACTTTGGCGACGTGCTGTCAAAGGGGAAATCAACCGGAGTTTTACGTGGTAAATCCACTGTGACTAAAGAAGTGAATATGAATAAGAACGTGAATATGAATCGAGATAAATCTGGTTTTTATACACTTTGAACGTAGATATTTAAGATCTTTTGTCTTTGAACGTAAGCAAGGAACTTACCTGCTTCCATGAAAGTGAGAGAGAAAAAGTCAGAAAACTGTGTATTCTATGTATGCAGGCTTGTAATGGACAATACACCACTCCTAATTAAAGTAAAATCAGTTGAATGTTATCATACCAGTAAAAAAAAAAAAAAACCGGGTATCTGTTGGCACCAATCTCGTTCAGATATCGGTGGACGGCCACAACATCAGGGATTTGAACTTTCGCTGGTTGAGGGAGCACATAGGCGTGGTCAGCCAGGAGCCCGTCCTGTTCAACGCCACCATCGCCGACAACATCCGTTATGGCCACCCTGACGTCACGCAGGACGTGATGGAGGCCGCCACCATGGAGGCCCACGCTCATGACTTTATATCACAGCTACCCGAGGTACACAATAGGCCTGCTGTTTCTTTTGTCCTTGTTCTTTTTCATCATCATCGTCATCATCACCATCATCGTCATCATAATCATCATCATCATCACCATCCTCTTCTTTTTTTTTTTTCTTCACGTTGTTGCTGTTGTTATTCTTGTTCTTGTTCTTCTTCTTGTTTCTTTCTTGTTTGTTTTCTTCTTGTTGGTTCTTCTTCTTGTTCTTCTTATTCTTGTTCTGTTCTTCTTGTTCTTGTTCTTCTTGTTCTTGTTCTTCTTGTTCTTGTTCTTCTTGTTGTTGTTGTGCGACAAACAAAAGACCTGAAACACACCTGGGGTACTACACAGAAGCGGAAAACCTTTGTTGTTGCCTCGACAGCAATAGCGTAGTGGGTAAGTAAGTTGGCAATCTTCTGTACACAGAGTTACGACACAGTGGTGGGGGAGAGGGGAGCACAGCTGAGCGGCGGGCAGAAACAGCGCATTGCCATCGCGCGGGCATTGGTAAAAAATCCCCGGATCTTGCTCCTGGACGAGGCCACTTCCGCTCTCGACCACGAAAGCGAGGCTGTGGTGCAGGATGCCCTGGAACAGGTGACGTCAGCGTTTAGCCTCAGTCTGGTTTTGCCGGCTAAAATCACTTTGTGTGTGTGTATGTATGTGTGTGTGTGTGTGTGTGTGTGTGTGTGTGTGTGTGTGTGTGTGTGTGTGTGTGTGTGTGTGTGTGTGTGTGTGTGCACGCGCGCGCGTGCGCGGGTGTGTGTGCGTATGTGTTTGTGTGTGTACGTGTTGGTTTCAATTTCATTTAATGTCTATCCACATTATGTGATATTAATGTGTGTGTGTGTGTGTGTGTGTGTGTGTGTGTGTGTGTGTGTGTGTGTGTGTGTGTTGTGTGTGTGTGTGTGTGTGTGTGTGTGTGTGTGTGTGTATGTGTGCTGTTTGAAGGCATGTGTGTGCCGAGTTCATTTGGACTTTGTCCGAAAGGGACTTCATCGCACTCAGACAATTTCACATTCGTTCCACTCAAATCTTCCATAGTAAGAGAAAATAGCTGGCAGCTATGTGAGCTGACGTGCTGCCCAATTGAGAGATGAAGGCCCAGAATACGGCGAGAGAGGGCTTTTCCATTCTCGCTTGGTCTGGTAGCTGGGCTGGACCTGGTTGGTGCGCGTTGTGTGGCCATATTTGTGTGGCTGGGTTTGTCATCTCCCCACCTTGCCATTTGATTTATAAGCAAGGTAACTGGTGACTTGGTCTGGATGGGTCATGCAGTATATAAACGGCCCCCCCCACCCCCCTTGTGCTTGATGAAATGGCTGTAGTGCGGCGTCAAGAGCTTCGAAGGGGATTGTCTGGAGCTTGGAAGGGGATTGTCTGGAGCTTGGGAGGGGATTGTCTGGAGCTTGGGTGGGGATTGTCTGGAGCGTGGTGGGAGAATTGTCTGGAGCGTGGTGGGGGATTGTCTGGAACGTGATGGGGGATTGTCTGGAGCGTGGTGGGGGAATTGTCTGGAGCGTGGTGGGGGATTGTCTGGAGCGTGGTGGGGGAATTGTCTGGAGCTTGGGTGGGGATTGTTTGGAGTGTGGTGGGGGAATTGTCTGGAGCTTGGGAGGGATTGTCTGGAGCGTGGTGGGGGATTGTCTGGAGCGTGGTGGGGGATTGTCTGGAGCGTGGTAGGGGAATTGTCTGGAGCGTGGTGGGGGAATTGTCTGGAGCGTGGTGGGGGAATTGTCTGGAGCTTGGTGGTGGATTGTCTGGAGCTTGATGGGGGATTGTCTGGAGCTTGGGGGGATGGGGATTGTCTGGAGCCTGGTGGGGGATTGTCTGGAGCTTGGGAGGGGATTGTCTGGAGCTTGGGAGGGGATTGTCTGGAGCTTGGGAGGGATTGTCTGGAGCTTGGTGGGGATTGTCTGGAGCTTGGGGGGATTGTCTGGAGCTTGGTGGGGATTGTCTGGAGCTTGGTGATGGATTGTCTGGAGCGTGGTGGGGGATTGTCTGGAGCTTGGTGGGGATTGTCTGGAGCGTGGGAGGGGATTGTCTGGAGCGTGGTGGGGATTGTCTGGAGCGTGGTGGGGGATTGTCTGGAGCGTGGTGGGGGATTGTCTGGAGCTTGGTGGGGGATTGTCTGGAGCTTGGTGGGGGATTGTCTGGAGCTTGGGGGGGATTGTCTGGAGCGTGGTGGGGGATTGTCTGGAGCTTGGTGGAGGATTGTCTGGAGCGTGGGGGGGATTGTCTGGAGCGTGGTGAGGGGATTGTCTGGGGCTTGGTGGGGGATTGTCTGGAGCGTGGTGGGGGATTGTCTGGAGCTTGGTGAAGGGATTGTCTGGAGCGTGGGAGGGGATTGTCTGGAGCGTGGTGGGGGATTGTCTGGAACTTTGGTGAGGGGATTGTCTGGAGGGGAGGATTGCTGGAGCGTGGAGGGGATTGTCTGGAGCTTGGAGGGGATTGTCTGGAGCTTGGGAGGGGATTGTCTGGACTTGGAGGGGATTGTCTGGAGCGTTGGGGGGATTGTCTGGAGTTTGGGAGGGATTGTCTGGAGCGTGGGAGGGGATTGTCTGGAGTGTGGGAGGGGATTGTCTGGAGCGTGGGGGGGATTGTCTGGAGCGTGGTGAGGGGATTGTCTGGAGCTTGGGGGGGATTGTCTGGAGCGTGGTGGGGTATTGTCTGGAGCTTGGGAGGGGATTGTCTGGAGCGTGGTAGGGGATTGTCTGGAGCTTGTGGAGGGGATTGTCTGGAGCGTGGAGGGGATTGTCTGGAGCGGGGGATTGTCTGGGTGGGGGGATTGTCTGGAGCTGGGGGATTGCTGGACTTGGTGGGGGATTGTCTGGAGCTTGGTGGGGAATTGTCTGGAGCGTGGTGGGGATTGTCTGGAGCTTGGTGGGGGATTGTCTGGAGCTTGGTGGGGGATTGTCTGGAGCTTGGTGAGGGATTGTCTGGAGCTTGGTGGGTGCGGTGGGGGGGGGGGGGATTGTCTGGAGCGTGGTGGGGGATTGTCTGGAGCGTGGTGAGGGATTGTCTGGAGCTTGGTGAGGGATGTTGGTGGGGCTGGAGCGTGGTGGGGATTGTCTGGAGCTTGGTGAGGGATTTGTCTGGAGCTGTGGTGAGGGATTGTCTGGAGCGGTGGGTTGGGGGGGGATTGTCTGGAGCGTGGTGGGGGATTGTCTGGAGCGTGGTGGGGGATTGTCTGGAGCGTGGTGGGGATTGTCTGGAGCGTGGTGGGGGATTTCTGGAGCGTGGTGGGGATTGTCTGGAGCGTGGTGGGGGATTTTCTGGAGCTTGGTGAGGGATTTTCTGGAGCTTGGTGAGGGATTGTCTGGAGCGTGGTGGGTGATTGTCTGGAGCGTGGTGGGGGATTGTCTGGAGCGTGGTGGGGGATTGTCTGGAGCTTGGGAGGGGATTGTCTGGAGCGTGGTGGGGGATTGTCTGGAGCGTGGTGGGGGATTGTCTGGAGCGTGGTGAGGGATTGTCTGGAGCTTGGTGGGGTATTGTCTGGAGCTTGGGAGGGGATTGTCTGGAGCTTGGGAGGGGATTGTCTGGAGCGTGGTGGGGGATTGGTGCTGTGGGTCCCATCCAGCGTCCTCGGGTGTTTCTTGTTAAATCTGGCAGATTCCTTGAGCCTGCGCAAAACCCTCCACGCTGGCAAAGCCTTGACGTGGGTTGGGGGGGGGACATATCAAACAATAAGCTTACACCACCAGAATGATGAAATCATGAAGACGGGCAGCGACCAGGCAGGCTGGGAATCATCACGTGATTTCAGATCTTGAGTCCACAATTCTGTCAAAAGATTCATACAGCTGGCGAAAAACAAACAAACAAGAAACCAAACAAAAACAAAACAAAAAACCACCGTGGCCAGACCAAGGATTGAAGTCACAACCCATGCGTTGTGAGCTTGGCGCTCTGATAACTTGAGCTAGTGGGCCATCCGACACTGGCACACTTTATACACCCAGGATAGTAGTCTTAGGTCCCACTGGACCTGTCTCACAGCTAATCATTGCTACTTTACACATATAATATTATAGGGGCATATTAATATAAAAACAGATGAACCATACCACATGCAATGTGGAAACAAAATTACTATAAAAAAAAAGTGTTTTACATATGTCAGTTGGTCAGGCACTTTCCTGAGGGGGTAAAGTACTGCTGACACGAGCCATTTCGCCCGTAGCAGTTGACGAGAACCGTTTGAATCGTGAACCCGACAGGTCAGACCTGTCAGTGTAGAACGGACGGAATAACTTCTCGATACTTTTTGAAACGGACGTGAAATGTAGGTCACTGCTAGTTTCGCTGTTTTTGCTTATCAGACATCAGAAGCAAAATATAGAAAGCACAGAATTGCCTTCTTCCGAATAATGATGGTTTGTTTTTGTCATTTTTGGTTTGGCCATTCCAAACAACATCATCAACTCGATACAACTCCTTCGTCTCCGAATCGGAGAGTTTCACAGCTGCATTAGGAGACGCCGTTTGCAAAATAAACGTTGGCTCAATGCCGAGCGTTGATTGGCTGGGAGATGCCAGCCGACCGTTTGGAACAGATCACAGTGTAAATAAATTACGAACGGTCAGGTTGAACCCAAAGACAATATACAAAGTTCCTATCCATAACGTCTTTGGTTGAACCGGATGGCCAGGGCCGTCACAGACGTAGACGTTTACCATGACAGACGATGTGTTTCGGGTCCGTTTCATCCCGTCCTCTTCAAACGTAACGGTCGGAACTGCTCGTGTGTTAGTGCCTTAGCCCTTTGACTCCCTCATCCTATCCACCAGCTTCCTGCGTCGTCATCAGTGATAGCAAAGCAAAAACTTAAGCCTTTGACTCCTTTATCCTATCCACCAGCTTCCTGCGTCGTCATCAGTGATAGCAAAGCAAAAACTTAAGCCTTTGACTCCTTTACCCTATCCACCAGCTTCCCGCAAAGCAAAAACTTAAGCCTTCGACTCCCTCACCCTATACCCCAACTACTAGCAGGAAGCTGGTGGATAGGGTGAGGGAGTCAAAGCTTAATTTTTTCGCAGGAAGCTGGTGGATAGGGTGAGGGAGTCAAAGGCTTAAGTTTTTGCAGCTGATGGCTAGGTACGGGAGTCGAAGGGTTAAGCTTGTAAGGGGTGTGACATCTTAACTGATGCTTTTCATCTCCCGTCAGGCGAGACAAGGCCGCTCCACCATCGTGGTTGCCCACCGCCTGTCCACCATCCGCCATGCTGACGTCATCGTGACCTTTGCGGAGGGGAGGGTGATGGAGAAGGGCAGTCACGAGGAGCTGATGGAACGGGACGGCCTGTACGCCAGCCTGGTTAAGTCACAGGTTAGTGTGTCACAGACACACACACACACACACGCACGCACACACGCACGCACGCACACACGCACGCACGCACGCACGCACGAACATACACACACACACACACACAACACACACACACACAACACACACACACACACACACACACACACACACACACATATATATATATATATATATATATATATATATATATGTGTGTGTATGTATATGTGTATATACATATACATATATGTAAATACGCATATGTATAGACACATACACATATACACATATCCACCACCGTCACCACCTCCACCACCATCTCTCTGTCTATCTATCTATCTACATACATAAATACATTAACCCCATGCAACCACCCACCGACCCCCCCCCCCCCACACACACACACACACACACGCGCGCACGCACATACACATCGACATTTACATACATACGCGGATGCACGTACATACACACACTCACATGTACACACACACACACACAAACACACACACACACGTACGTCTACACACGTACTTACACATAGACAAAGAAAGCCACAACATAATATACACGTAGGTACACATGCGTGGAAGCACGCACACACACACATGTTACGATACAACGCACACTGTTAAACAGACAGTCATATTACAGCATAGCAATACTGGTCATAATTATAATCAAGGTGAAACTGATCATTCATCTTACATCTGTTTTCAGTTGATCGATGAAGACAAGGAAATCCACGGTAAGTATATATATATATATATATATATATATATATATATATATATATATATATATATATATATATATAGGTGTGTGTGTGTGTGTGTGTGTGTGTGTGTGTGTGTGTGTGTGAATGTGCATGTGTGTGTGTGTGTGTATGCGTGAGTGTGTGTGTGTGTGTGTGTGTGAGTGCGACTCTCTCTCTCTCTCTCTCTCTCTCTCTCACCCAAGGAGCTTTGCCCAGGTAGCTGCTACCCCATACGCAGCATCGAGCAATACAGCAAGGGACGATCAGCAGAGCGGGAGGGAATCCCCCAATACTAGCCACGTGACTGACAATACAGGTCATGACAGCCAACGACGATATAGCCTAGCCAACAAGAAAGTGGAGGGGAACACACAGGTAGACAGACAGGGCAGAGGTGACAAACAGACACGGGGTGTGACACGTACAGCACGAGGAGGGCAACAGGGGGGTAATAGGGGTGGAAGGCAGACAGGGCTTCGTTGCTTTATGACAACACAGGCTAGTGGCAGAGAACTCAGGTCGAGTAGTACAGGGAAATGAGACAGGCTTGATCATTCAACAAAACAGTTATCCTTTCTGAATTATAATGTGGATAATCTATTAAGTAAATTGTCCGATGCTGATTTTATTAATTATGTGAATAACTTTGATATAATCTGTTTAACAGAAACTTTTATTAGCAATGACTTTGATTTCAGTAATAGCTTCTCAGATTTTGTCGCATATAGTGCTCCAGCCATAAAACTATCAAACCAAGGACGAAACTCAGGGGGTGTGCTACTTCTGATTAAGAGACGATTTAGTCATTTTGTAAAAGAGACAGTGAACGTAACAGTTAATAACGTAGTAGCAATAACATTTGACAAGAAATTGTTTCAAGTGGAAAAAGACATATTATACATTGCTTGTTATATTCCCCCTGAGTGGAGCCCAGTGTATAGAAATAATGTAATTAAGGATGGCATTTTATTGCTTGAGGAAAGTTTATTGGATATATTTGAAAAAGAAAATGCATATATCATTTTATGTGGGGATTTCAATGCAAGAACAGGTGGGGTACAAGCAGAAACATCGGGGATGACTTTTTGTGATGTTCATTTAGATAATGACAAGGAAGATAAACATGGTGTCCGTTCATCAAAAGATTTTTCTACTAATATGTTTGGATCATCTTTACTTGATTTTTGTTTCATGTTGGATCTTGTCATTGTAAATGGTACCTGTAATGGGGATAAAGAGGGTGAGTTTACATTTGTCTCACCAAATGGGTGCAGCATTATTGATTATTTTGTTGTTTCTGATGAACTGTTAGAAAGGTGTGATTTACGTGTAGCTGATAGCCTACACTCGTGGCATTTTCCTGTAGAGTTGACCTGGGTGATTGATGATGGGAAAAAGGGAGAGAGTGAAGTGAGAGAGGAGGGAGGAGGAGAGGGAGGGATGAGAGAGAGGGTGGTGTGGTCAGAAGAATGCGTGCAAATGTATAAAGACGAGACTGACTCAGCCCAGTTCAAGCAGTGTTTGGAAAGGGCTAAAGAAAGAATGATAGAGGGGGTGGATGAATGCATTGATATGTTTACACAAGCCTTGTGTGGAGCTGCTGCATGCATGATTCGTATGACTGGGAAAAAGAAAAGAAGGACTAATGATTGGTTTGATGAAGAATGTGCACGGAAGAAAAGAAATGTCAATCGTATGTTGAGGAATTTTAGAAGGGCTAAGATAAATCTAACAGAACGCAGACAGTTGTATGTAGAAGAGAGAAAATCGTATAATAAATTGAAGAAAGAAAAGAAAAATAAGTATGATGAAAAAAGATTACAAGAGTTAAAAGAATCTATAAACGACCATAAATTATTCTGGTCAACAATAAGAGCAGTAAATAGAAAAACAGTATTGTACAATAATATCAGCTTGCAACAATGGTACGATCATTTCTCGCATGTCTTTGATGAGACAGAAGAGTCAGAACAACAAGAAAATACAGTAATTGAAGAAGAAGAGGAAACAGATGAACCTTTATTCAACGACCCAATATCTAAAACAGAGATTACAGAAGGCATTCAACACTTGAAAAACGGCAAAAGTGCGGGCATTGATATCATCATTGGAGAAATGCTAAAACATGCAAATAAGGAAGTGCGTAGTTTTTTGAAAGACCTTTTCAACTTTTTGTTCATGAAAGGATATTTCCCAGCAATGTGGTCAAAGTCTATCATTATACCTATTACAAAAAGGGCGATAACAACAATCCTGATAACTATAGAGGAGTAGCATTAACAAGCACAATTGGTAAGGTTTATACACACATTTTAAATAGAAGACTTACAAAATGGGCACAAAGGGAAGCAATGATAGTGGAGGAACAAGCAGGGTTTAGAGCAATACAGCACTGTAGATCACATATTTACACTTTATGCTCTAGTTTTAAAGTATCTTAATAAAAATTCTAAACTTTTCGTTGCATTTGTCGATTTCCGGAAAGCGTTCGACTCAATAAATAGAAACAAATTATGGAACGTTTTAAGAAATAAAGGTGTAAATGGTAGATTATATAAGGCAATAAGAGGAGTATATGATACAGTTATAGCTTGTGTTAGAGATAAAAACTTGTATACTGATTTTTTCAACTGTCCAAAGGGAGTAAAGCAAGGATGTTTGCTCAGCCCCTTACTGTTCTCATTCTTTATTAATGAATTAGCAATAGAACTATCAGCTAAAGGAAGACATGGAATACAAATGCTGCCTGGACATGTTGAGTTATTTTTAATGCTTTTTGCAGATGATATTATACTCCTTTCGGACACAGTGATCGGACTCCAAAACCAACTTAATGTTCTAAAGCAGGAAGCAGACAGACTGTCTCTCAACGTTAATCTCGACAAAACAAATATTATTGTATTCCGTAAAGGTGGACATCTTTCCATTAATGAAAAATGGAAATATGGAGATTATGAAGTTAAAGTAACTAACTCTTACAAATATTTAGGGTTAACATTTACCACAAAACTAAGCTTAACCACAGCATGGACAGAGATGTGCAGAAAAGGGAAAAGAGGGGTGATTGAAATCCTTAGAGTTATGAGAAAATTGAATACTATAGACCCAATACTATATTGGAAACTGTTTAATACACAGATAGAACCTATGATTACATATGCAGCAGAAATTTGGGGCTTATATGACAATAAACAGATGGAGATTGTCCACACATTTGCAATAAAACGTTTTTTAAACATCCCTCTTCACTCCTCCAACAAAATAGCTTACGGTGAAACTGGTAGATATCCACTTAAATTACGAACAACTATTAAATGCATAAAGTACTGGCTAAAAATACTCAAACTTCCGCCATCACGATTATGTAAACAGGCATATGAAATGTTACTACAGCAACACGAAAGAGGTAAAAGAAATTGGGTCGATAATGTTAAAAATGTTCTTATGCAGAACGGATTTGGTATTGTTTGGCTAGCACAAGACGTAGGGAGTGATACTGCTTTCATTTCAGAATTCAAAGATTGTCTTATAAACTCTTATAAACAAAACTGGCATTCAGATATTGAAGAAGGCACGAAATACAATTGGTATTTTTCCTTCAAAAACATTTTTCAACCGGAAAAATATGTAACAGTAATACAAAATAGATGGCACAGATCTCTGCTTGCACGCTTTCGATGTAAAACGCTGGGATTAGGAGTAAATAAGAAATGGTTTATTAGTAATGAAGAAAATAATGACTTATGCAAACTGTGCCAGCTGACCACAGAAGACGAAACTCATTTTATTTTTTATTGTACAGCTCTAAATTCATTAAGAGAAAACTCCAAGTTATTTGCATCCCATTGTGTAGTAAGCAGGGATCTCAAAACAGTACTATCATCTGAAAATGAACAAATACTCACATGCTTAGCAAAATACATAGCCGATGCAATTAAGATCAGGAATGAAAAGCTATCTGTGTGAAAAGAACACCTTGGAATAAAAAGGGAAATGTTGGATGGTCAAAATATTTGACTGTTTATTTGCTTTATTTCAATCACATTTTGTGTGTGACACTAAGGTAAAGTGTCTTAGAATTATTCCATTGATTGTCTTTTTGTTTTTGTACATAAATAGAATCATTTTTCTCCATTCTGTTATTGTTTTTTCAATGAGACTTACTCAACAACGCCAATGTATGAGGTGAATACCCCTTGGCAACATAGCTGTAAAAAGCTTTTGTCAATAAAAGGCGTGCTTAGCGCGTCAAGCGTCAAGCGTCAAGCGTCTCTCTCTCTCTCTCAGATCCTTGCACAAGCAGTAACGTACACGCACATACAATTACACACGCAGTAACCCACATGTGTGCCCGCGCACGCATTAACGCACATGAACATGCACGTACGCAATAACATACATGTAAACACACACACACACACACACACTCACACACACGCACGCACGCACGCACGCACACACACGCACGCACGCACGAGCGAGTAAGAGATTGCTGTTTGTAGGTCTACCTGTCAAATGGATTTTACTGAACACGAAGGGGAGATAGAATGAATAGATAAGTAAAGAGATGAATGAATAAATAGATAAATTAATAAATTAATAAATATCGATGCCAGCTTAGATTTTAGTGCTTTAGCCATAGCGTTGAAGATTGTAAAACTAATTCGTTCATTCAGTAACTGTTTTCATACAATTATGTATATGTGTATATATGTACACACACACACACACACACACACACACACACACACACACACACCACACACACACACACACACACACACACACACACACACACACACACACACACACACACACACACACACACAAGATCATTTAAAAATGTTAATGCTGCGGTGAGAGAACTCTTAATCAATTGGTGTGATGCGGAAGATGAAGTTGTTTTTTTTACCCTGTTGATGCCAGACAAAAAAACAACAACAAAAAACAACAACAACAACAAAATCATATTCACGGTCTCAGAAATGCCACCAACCTCAATATGGGAAGCAACTGCAGATTCACAGTAACAGCTTTAGTCCAGTAAAAGTTGCCTCCCTTGTCCCGGTTAGGTGCTGGAAGGTTTCTGCTGCTGCTGTTGTTTATTTTCTTATTTTAAAAATATTGAGACTAATGTAAAGACATCCGTTTGTTTTTATACGTGACGCCATATATTTCTGTGTGCAGGTGTGGGTGGTGACATAGTGACGTCAAAAACGAATGACGTCATGGAGACGCAGAAGACCAACGCGGTGCAGACATCAGTCTCGTCAGACATGTCTCTCGCCAAACAATCCACACCATACAGAAAGCACTCCAAGTCGCACGACTCGCATGACATTCACAAGGTGAGGTCTACCCCCTCTGTTGGGATGGCCTGGATCTCTTTATAAACAGTATCCCCTCCTTCTGCACATTTCCTCTTTTCTGTCTCTATTTCTGCTTTGCTCCTATGCTTTCTGTCATCTCTGTCTGTCATTTTCTGCCTTGTTGGTCCATTCACCTGTATGTATTCTATAAAGCCTTAACACTTTCTCTTGGGATTGATAATTGGGTACATGTAGTGACGGCATTTTTGGCTGTAAGGAAACGTGCTGGGCAGGAGCAGTTTTAGGTACTCTCTTTCTCTCCCCCTCTCTCTGTCTGTCTGTCTGTCTGTCTCTCTCTCTGTCTGTCTGTCTGTCTCTCTGTCTGTCTCTCTGTCTGTCTGTCTGTCTGTCTCTGGTCTACAGGTTTTTGTTCGTTTTTACCTATGCAAGGGAAACAACTTTTCTTTCCTTCTCTGGGGCCTATGTCAAGTTATCTACCGGTACATTTGCCCTTCGATTTATCTTAATAGTAATAATAATAATGATGATGATGATGATGATGATGATGATGATGATGATGATGATAATGATGATATTTTTAGGGCGGCAAACTCACACTAAAAAAACAAACCATGGCGCGCATTGCCATCATTCATCAAAGCTGTCGCCAACAACGACCAAATCTCCAGGACACAAAGCACACGTAAAATGGGAGGGGGAAGACAGGAGGGCAGTAGGGTGTGACCCCTGACCCAAGCCGTCACACCCTCGCCCCCCCCCCCCCCAACACACACACACACACCACACACACACACACACACACACACACACACACACACACTAAAAGCCTCTTCCACCAAGATGTTTTTTGTTGTTTTTGTTTTTGTTTTCTGCCCCATCTCCTGCTGCACAATATTGGCCACAGAACTGGGATAATTCTTCACTGTGCTGTGATAATGATGATGATGACGATGATGACGATGGGGATGATAATCATGATGCTATGGAATTCCAACCAGGATTCAAACTGTCTTGTACTCAGTAACTCTACACGCTTGCTTTCT
>CM060309.1:96776958-96779458 GCA_030674185.1 Monoplex corrugatus | reverse complement strand
TGTCTGTCTGTCTGTCTGTGTCTGTCTGTCTGTGTCTGTCTGTGTCTGTGTCTGTCTGTCTGTGTCTGTCTGTGTCTCTGTCTGTGTCTGTCTGTCTGTGTCTGTCTGTGTCTGTCTGTGTCCTGTCTGTCTGTGTCTGTCTGTGTCTGTCTGTCTGTGTCTGTCTGTGTCTGTCTGTCTGTGTCTGTCTGTGTCTGTCTGTCTGTGTCTGTCTGTCTGTGTCTGTCTGTCTGTGTCTGTCTGTGTCTGTCTTTTCTGTGGTCTGTCTGTCTGTGTCTGTCTGTCTGTGTCTGTCTGTGTCTGTTCTGTCTGTCTGTGTCTGTCTGTCTGTGTCTGTCTGTCTGTGTCTGTCTGTCTGTGTCTGTCTGTTCTGTGTCTGTCTGTCTGTGTCTGTCTGTCTGTGTCTGTCTGTCTGTGTCTGTCTGTGTCTTGTGTCTGTCTGTCTGTGTCTGTCTGTGTCTGTCTGTGTCTGTGTCTGTCTGTCTGTGTCTGTCTGTGTCTGTGTCTGTCTGTCTGTGTCTGTCTGTCTGTGTCTGTCTGTCTGTGTCTGTCTGTCTGTGTCTGTCTGTGTCTGTCTGTGTCTGTCTGTCTGTGTCTGTCTGTGTCTGTCTGTGTCTGTCTGTGTCTGTCTGTCTGTGTCTGTCTGTGTCTGTCTGTCTGTGTCTGTCTGTCTGTGTCTGTCTGTGTCTGTCTGTCTGTGTGTGTCTGTCTGTGTCTGTCTGTCTGTGTCTGTCTGTCTGTGTCTGTCTGTCTGTGTCTGTCTGTCTGTGTCTGTCTGTCTGTGTCTGTCTGTGTCTGTCTGTCTGTGTCTGTCTGTCTGTGTCTGTCTGTCTGTGTCTGTCTGTCTGTGTCTGTCTGTCTGTTCTGTTGTCTGTGTTCTGTGTCTGTGTCTGTGTCTGTCTGTCTGTGTCTGTCTGTCTGTGTCTGTCTGTGCTGTCTGTCTGTGTCGTCTGGTCGTCGCTGTCTGTGTCTGTCTGTGTCTGTCTGGTCGTCTGTCTGTGTCGTCTTCTGCTGTCTGGTTTTGTCTGTCTTGTCTGTCTGTGTCTGTCTGTCTGTTCTGTGCTGTCTGTCGTGTCTGTCTGTCTGTGTCTGTCTGTGTCTGTGTCTGTCTGTCTGTGTCTGTCTGTCTGTGTCGTCTGCTTTTCTGTCTGTCTGGTCTGTCTGTCTGTGTCTGTCTGTGTCTGTCTGTGTCTGTGTCTGTCTGTGTCTGTCTGTCTGTGTCTCTCTGTGTCTGTCTGTGTGTCTGTGTCTGTCTGTCTGTGTCTGTCTGTGTCTGTCTGTCTGTGTCTGTCTGTCTGTGTCTGTCTGTCTGCCTTTGGATATGTGTTTTCCCATGGGGATGCTGGGGTTCTTTCAAGTGTAAATGGTATCCCCACCTCCTGAAAGTTTTGTGCTAGAAATGTCCTCTTTTCTGTCTCTGCCTTGTTCCTTTGCTTTCTGTCATCTCTTCCTATCATTTTCTGCCTTGCTGGTCCATTCACCGTATGTGTTCGTAAGCTTTCTGTTAAAATTGGTAATAGTGTGCACGCATAATATCCATTTTTGACTCAAAGGAAATGTGTAGTGCAGAAGCAATTTTGAGGTAATTTCGACATTTTGATGTTTTAGAGTCCTTAGTTACGTTTATTTGTATTCAGGGTTTTGTTGTTGTTGTTTTTTTTGTCAAGCCGCCTGGTGATAGATTAGGCGGGGTGGTCAACGCTAGGGCATATCCTCAGATTATGTGTACGAATGCATTAACATGCATACCTGATTTTCTATTCCAGGTGTGTTTTTTTTCAGTCAGGGAGGTGTTGTGTATTTTTCAGATGGTTATAGCTTTGATATGGCTCTGCACAGTCAGCTGGGTTCTATACAAGAATATGAACAATAATTCTAACTATATCTCTGTATGTCTGCCTGTCTGTCTGTCTGCATATCTACCTTCCTGTCTGTCTGCTTGCCTCCTTGCCTGCCTATCTGTTCGTCCGCCTGCCTGCCTGCCTCTGTCTGCCTGCCTACCCGCCTGTCTGCCTCTCTGTCTCTCTGTCTGCCCACTTGCCTGTCTGCCTCTCACTCTACGTGCTCGTCTGTGTGCCTGCCTGCCGTCCTGTTTGTGTATCTGTCTGTCCGTCAGAGGTTGTAGTTTAGAATCATACTTTTTTTCAAGAGGGATTCATCGCACTCAGACAAATGCATACGTGCTCCACCCTGATCTGGCTGCAAAATTACCCGGCGTCAAGCCGAGGCAAGGTCTTAGGAAGTGGCAAGGGGGGGGGGGGAGGGGGCAATGGCAAGCAGGACCTAGGAAAGCTGACGTCATCGGATTGGAAGAAGCATTAAGATGGGCAGCGAGCAGGGGTGAAGGTGGGGGAGGACAGTCTTTTTTTTAATGTCACAGGCTGGGATTTGAACATAGGGTTAGAATGAAAGGGAAAATCCCTGCTGGACAAAAAGATATGCCTGCCCGCCTGCCTGCTTGTCTGCCTGTCTGCTCATCTGACCCCCGCACCCTGACTAC
>CM060309.1:96766958-96769458 GCA_030674185.1 Monoplex corrugatus | reverse complement strand
TGTCACACTGTGTTTTCAGGACATGAGTTTCTACGATCAAGAAGAGAACCAGGTGGGTTGTCTGACCACACGGCTGGCCAGTGATACTGCCCTGGTGCAAGGGGTATGTGTGTGTGCGTGTGCGTGCGTTGTTTTTTGTGTTCTTGTTGTGTGTGTGTGTGTGTGTGTGTGTGTGTGTGTGTGTGTGTGTGTTGTTGTTGTTGTTGTTGTTGTTGTTGTGTTCTTGTTTTGTGTGTGTTGTTGTTGTTGTTGTTTTGTGTGTGTGTGTAAGGGGGGTGGACTTTGTTTAACAGTACATGTTGTGGGCATGGAAGACAGCAGCACCACAAAGACAGTCCAGTAGAGGGCTAAAGGCAGGAGATCGTGACCAAGGACGACCACTAAAGTGACAAGGACACTGTGAAAAACGACCTCTTCAGCTGCAGCATCATCTTCATAATCATTTCTTTTGTCACAGTCATTTACCACGTGAAACTCGGGATGCTCTTCCCTTTGACAGCGTGTAACCACAGTGCAGCACCACCCTTTTTTTTTTAACCAAAACTTTAGAAAGGCCAGAAGGTTAATTGGACTTTGAAGGGAGGGAGCTGGGAAATCAACCCATCTCTCCAACGTTTTGTACCAGGGCAAAAGCCCTGCTCTTCACGATTTTCAACTGCCGTGGGATCTTAAGCATGTGCATGCTAGAAGGCACACGGGTCCCTTTTCCGTCCCTTTCCGGAGGACTAGACGTTCAGTTCGATTTTCCGGTCAAACTGAGGAGAAAAGTCGAGGCCTGAACGGGGAACGAAGTGTGTAACCTCGAGTTTAGTGCTTGGTAGGCGAACGTCTGAACAGTTTTGTCACCAAGGGGGAGGACATTGCTGGCAACAGAGTAAGCCAACAACAGCAGTGCGCAAAGAGCGCAAGTTCCATTTGAACAACCCAGAGAGCAGCTGATACTTCACACAGCAGGCACCAGGGGGAACAACTCAGGGCTGCAGGGGGAAAGAACTTGCGCGGAAGAACATGAGCGTCTACGAGTGGTCTTCTGTCCCACATAAAGATCCCACACTATGGGCTGAAATCCAATATGCTTACTCATCTGTCTGTTGGGCGGAAAAGTCCATCATCTTTATCATTGTGTTGTGTTGTATTGTATTGCCTCATGGGGATGCCTGTTTTTTTTTATAGTATAAATAGTATCACGATCCTCTGGAAATTCTGTGATAGAAATTTCTTTTCTGTCACTGTTTCTCCCTTATTCCTGCTTTGTCATTTCTTCCTATCATTTTCTGCCTTGCTGGTCCATTCACCTGTATGTGTTCGATAAAGTCTTACGTACTTTCACCAAGGATGGCTAATTGGGTACATTGGGTATATGTGTGAAGTGCATTTTTGGCTCCAGGGAAATGAGATATGCGTAAACAATTTTAGGTGATCTAGGCCCGTTTTATATGTTTTAGTGTCCGTAGTTATGTTTACATTTGTATTGAGGTATGTTTTTTAAATCCCCTGGGCGATAAATTGGACGGAGTGGTCAACGCCAGGGGCGTCTACTTAGATTATGTGCGCGAATGCATTGATCTGTGTGCATAATTTTCTTTTCCCTTTTTTTTCCTATTGAAGTATTGTGTATGTTTTGAAACGAATATAGCCCTGATATGGCTGTACGCAGTCGGCTGGGCTTAAAAAAAAAACAACAGAACTAACACGTATTGTATTCTGTTGTATTCTATTGTACCGTAGTGCATTGCATTGTACTGTACTGTATTTGTTTTGTTGTATTGTACTGTTGTCATCACTCTCGTGTCACATCGGAATTTCCAGACAGACAAGTAGAAACGGTCTCTTTTATTTAACAAAAAATAATGGAAAATAAATTAGCTCATTACATCAATCAGTCATTTAGTTGAGGGGCTTTTCGCCAAAACGAACTTTAATGTCCTCAAAAATAGATACAAACAATAGAAATACTCACATCTCAAAGCCAGCTCGTCACAACGCGCAGGCACCAAACTAATTCACATCATCATCATCATCATCAGGTGCCTTGCCGCATGGCGTTGGCGATTATGGACTTCCATCTGTCTCTATCTCTTGTTGCCTCAAGCATCTCTTCCACCCTCCTTGTCTTCAGCCGCTCTGCAAGTCTGTCTAGTATCTTCTCCCTGGGTCTTCCCTCCAGCTTTCCCGTTGTGACCAGGTGTTCCAATTCCCCTTTCCTCATAAAATGGCATATGAATGTTGCCTGCCTTTTCCTAATCTTTCTTATGAATGATCTACTTGTGTCTGCCTCCATCAAGACTGTCTCGTTTGTTTTCTTTGCTGTCCATGGAACTCTCAACATCCTTCTTAGAAACCACATCTCGGCTGCCTCAGTCTTGTTCAATTCACAAGAGGATAGTTAAAATCACCCCTACATCACAAAAAAACAAAAAACAAAAAAACACAAAAACTGTTCTTCATCATCCTGTTTGTTGTCTCATGGTTCTTGTGGTCACAAGTTTCAGTATTACAG
>CM060309.1:96751958-96761958 GCA_030674185.1 Monoplex corrugatus | reverse complement strand
TGCATTTGAAATATTACCGATTTTTTTTCTCCCCAGTTTTCGAGGCAATGTGTGTGTGTTAGATGGTTGTAGCCCTGATGTGGCTCTGCGCAGTCGGCTGGGCTTTAAACATAATTATCAATGACTTGTAATGAATACGATAAAAATATATAATAATAAATCATGATGATCATACTACAACAACTACTACTGCTACTTATTATTATTATTGTTATTATTATTATTATCATTATCATCACTATTGTTATTGTTATTAGTATTATTATTGTTATTATTATTAGACTTTTAGTTAGCCAGTGCATGATTTAAAAACATTGCTGTTGTTCATTCAAAAGGATTCATCGCACTGGGACAATTCCATATGTGCTCCGCCCAAATCTGTCAGCAATTATCTTGCAGACTCCCTGAGCCTGGGCAAACCCTCATGCGCTGGCAAGGTCTTGAAATGGGGAAAGGGAGTGGGGGGGGGGGGCTATAAAACATCAAACTGACATTACCGGAATGATGGAAACATTAAGACAGGGCAACAAACAGGCCAGTTTTCAGTAATACGAAATCCAAAACAAGTGCGACTGCCCGCGTTCAAGCAAACAGGAACCAGAAAAACACGAAAATAGAATCAGAACGCGTATTTAATACGACAGGTCAAGACAGGCGCAAATTTTCGGCCAA
Source organism: Monoplex corrugatus (assembly GCA_030674185.1). NCBI lineage: Eukaryota > Metazoa > Mollusca > Gastropoda > Littorinimorpha > Ranellidae > Monoplex > Monoplex corrugatus. Next base: position 96,761,286 of record CM060309.1, on the reverse strand, counting down.
AAGGCCTTTGTCAAGCGTGATTGTAAGATCACAAACAAACACCAAATACAAAATAAGGAGAAAAAGACTGAAACTTCCCTGCTGCTTCCTCCAGTGGGAGAAGAGTCCTCTTTCTCCTAATTTTGTATTTGGTGTTTGTTTGTGATCTTACATTCACGCTTGACAAAGGCCAGTTGGCCGAAAATTTGCGCCTGTCTTGTCTTGTTGTATTAAATACGCGTTCTGATTCTATTTTCGTGTTTTTTTGGTTCCAGTTTTCAGTGTTGCGGGCTGAGAATGATGAACACAGTGATATCAGATCTTTATTAGTCCACGGCTCTATCAAAGGTACACCGACCAGCCCACAGAACAAGTCCAGCTGTATGGAAGGACGTACAGAGCTGTAGGTCAGATTTCAGTTGTTGTTTTTTTTCCTTTCCTTTTTTTTTTTTATTCAGTCACATTTTTGAAACGTTGAACACGAGAAAATCATTGTGGAAATAACTGAAACACTAATATACAATCTCGAACAACAGAACAAATGAAATACATAGGCACTGTTGAACAAATTACGTGTGACATAGTAACATTTAAAAAATGAGGTAACAACGTTTAGTTTCGTGCGTGTGAAAAAAAAAGGTTATAGTTGATATCTGTCATGAAACATTGATTTGTGATTGCTCCAGTACGTGGTGAACTTGGCAAGCAAAGGTTTCACTTGACCTTGAAATGGTCAGTTTTGAATCTCATATCTAACTGCCTTGGAAGAACGGGAGATGTTTGGAAACGTCGGACAACACTCGTCATGTTTTCGGGTAACCCTTTGACTCCCACACCCTATCTATTGACTGAAAAACATAACCATTTGACTCCCACACCCTATCCATCAGTTTGACTCCCTCACCCTGGTGGATAGAGTGAGGGCGTCAAGGGTTAAATGTTTCCTTTGCTAGCGTGATTGACAATGCAGGATGCTGGTGGACAGGATGTGGGAGTCAAAAGTTTGACCCTTTGATTCCCCCCCACCCTATCCACCAACTGCAAACTTAACTCTTTGACTCCCTCACCCTATCCACCAGCTTCCTGCAGGAAGCTGATGGATTAGAATGAGGGCGTCAAAGGTTAAATGTTTGCTTTGCTAGCGTGATTGACAATGCAGGATGCTGGTGGACAGGGTGCGGGAGTCAAAGGGTTAATTAAGTATATGTGAATTGGCAAGCATTACAGTAACTGCAGATAAGTGTTTGTCAAAACGTCAGTATGACGCTATGCTTAACGCTTTTCAGTCTGACGCCACAATCGTTAATACTTGACCTTTATCGGTGGATTGTTGTATGTGTCAGGGCGGGCTTCAAGACAGTGCAGCTGTTCGGATTGACGTACGCAATGGCCACAGCCTTCCTGTTCTTTGCCTTGGCGGCTGCTTACGGCTTTGCAGCTGAGCTGGTGGATGATGGAGAGTTGAAGTTCTACGATGCTTTCAGGTATGATGGAGTTGGATGCTTTCAGGTGTGGGAGAGTTGGATGCTTCCAGGTGTGGTAGAGTTGGATGCTTTCAGGTGTGGTAGAGTTGGATGCTTCCAGGTGTGGTAGAGTTGGATGCTTCCAGGTGTGGTAGAGTTGGATGCTGTTAGGTGTGGTAGAGTTGAAGTTCTGTGATATTTTCCAAATGTTAAAATTGAATTCTACGGTGTTTTCAGGTATGTTAAAACTGAGTACTTCGATGTTTTCAGGTGTGTTAGAGTCGATTTTTCTAATGTTTTCGGGTATGTTAGAGTTGAGTTCTACAGTTTTCAGGTACGTTAGAGCTGAGTACTTCGATGTTTTCAGGTGTGTTAGTGTTGATTTTTTTCAATGTTTTCGGGTATGTTAGAGTTAAGTTGTACAGTTTTCTTCGGTGATTATAGGTATGTTGAAGTTCTACGATATTTTCAGGTATGTTACGATGTTCAGTTCTTTGGTGTTTTCAGGTATGGTAAAGTTGGAGTTCTTCGATGTTTTAAGGGATGTGAGAGTTAAGTTCTACAGTTTTCAGGTATGGTAGAGTTTGGGTGGTTCGATGTTTTCAGGTATGTCAGAGTTGAGTTCTATGATGGTTTCAGGTATGCTAGAGTTGAGTTCTACGATGTTTTCAGGTATGCTAGAGTTGAGTTCTACGATGTTTACAGGTATGGTGGAGTTGGAGTTGTATTGTTTTCAGGTATGGTAGATTTGGGTGGAGCGCATGAGCGGTCGTCCGAGCCTAATGAAACCATATTGAACAAACTGAGATGAACTCAAAAGTGAAGTTCTGCGATATTTTCAGACGTCAAGGTCACAAAGACCAAAACAAGTGTTCAAAATCAACGCTTTTTTCTCCAGGAATTTGTCTGAACGGCATTTTTTCATGAACGCCCCAAATTATTTACGTTCTGTTGTCACAGGTGTGACGATTTATTATTGTCCTCGATGCGTGTCAAGTTTTGTTTCATCTGAGGCTTATTCAAGTTAACAGTGACCTTGAGAAGTACAAAATCTGGATCTTCCGATGGGAAGCAGAAACTTCCATGTACGAAAAGGAATATTGTTAGAATGGCTCGACTGTGTTTGCTTTTGAAAAAATACTTTTTTCATTCCCATGCTTGGAACTATTAGTGTCTTGCATAGTGTTCAGTGTCACAGCTACATGTTAAATCTACAGTGGCATCATTACAGGTACCTGTGTTATTACATGTTTTCAAGTGCCGCATTTTTAGGTGCTCATGTCTTCACACAGATTCTTCAAAGTCATCATTGTGGGTGCGTATGCTCTTACAGAGTTCAGTACCATAATTATGGGTGCATGTGTCTTTGCAGGGTTCAGTGCCATAGTTTGTGGGTACCTGTGTCCTTATATATTCAGGGCCATACTTGTGGTTGCATGTGTCCTTGTAGTATTCAGACCGTAGTTATAGGTGCATATGTCCTTAAAGAAGACCGACACGAAAGAAGACACTAAAGATATGTACAGAAATACTGAACAAATTGCTCACAGGAGGAAGACACGCACAGCAAGTGATTGCTTAAAATCAAGAGATGGTACAATTATTATGAAAAATATGAGATAGATGGGGAGAGTACACTGAAGACCTTGTCGACGATGACAGAAGGGAGGAACACATCAGTAAAAAAAACTTTGAAGGACCACCAATGATGAAAGACAAAGTTAGAGCAGCGATGAAAAAGATAATGATATAATGATAATAATAATAGTAATAATAATGATAACAGTATTTATGTGGCGCCAATCTTGACAGTTAAAATGAAAAGATGAAACAGGAAAAGCCCCAAGACCAGATGGTATTACTACAGAAATGACTGAGGCTTTTGATGAATTTGATATTGAAAAAGTAACATTCCTCCTAAATGAAATCCATGACACCGGAAAAAAAATCCAAAAGATATGCCAGAGTCAATTTTCATCGCACTTCCAAAGAAAGCAGGGGCTATAGAATGCGAACTCTATCGTACAGTCAGCTTGATCAGTCACGTGACAAAGGTTCTGTTAAGAATAATCGTGATGAGGACAATAAATAGATCAAAACAGAAACAGCAGAAAAATAATGTGGATTTGTTGAAGGGAAAGGAATTGTTAATGCGATACATATCCTAAGAACGCTCATAGAAGATCAATTGAGTTTAATAAGGATTTATATGTATGTTATCCCCCCCCCCCCCCCCCCGGGGGCTCTTTCAGTATAAATAGTATCCCCACCTTCTGGAAATTCTGTGCTAGAAATTTCCTCTTTTCTGTCACTCTCTTTGTTTCCGCCTTGTTCCTTTGCTTGCTGTCATTTCTTCCTATCATTTTCTCCTTGCTGGTCCATTCACCTGTATGTGTTCGATAAAGTCTTGTGTACTTTTTCTTAGGATTGATAATTGGGTACATGTATTAAGTGCATTTTTGGTTCTAGGGAGGTGAGATATACGGCAGCAATAGGTAATTTTTGTGCCTGTTTTTATACATGTTTTGGTAGTCTTTAGTTATGTTTGAATTTGTATTCAGGTGTTTTTTTAAATCCCCAGTGCTACAAACTGCACAGAATGGTCAACGCTGGGGGCATGTCCTTAGATTATGTGCATGAATGCATTGATATGTGTACTTAATTTTCTTTTCTTTTCTTTCCTGTTGAAGTTTTCTATCTTTTGAAGCGGTTATAGCCCTGACATGGTTCTACGCAGTCGGCTGGGCTTTAAACAACAGTAACAGTGACAATAACAATATGTATGTTATGTTGATTATATCAAGGCTGTTCACCGGAAAAGACACGAAGAACCGATGAACCAACTGGAAAAGCTAAGAATAATCAGAAAGATGTATTGGGAACAAACAGCAGCAGTGGGAGTAGAAAATGGTATAAGCTGTTTTCAACATACCAAAAGAGGGATGTGTTCTGTCACCAGATTTGTTTTCACTTTACTGCAAAACCATCATGAGAAACTTAGAAGAGTGCCCTGGGATAAAAGTGAAAGGAAAAATGATTTTTAAAAAAATCGTCGTCATGCAGATTACACTGTTCTTACTGCAGACAATAAAAAGAAGTACAAATCTTTTGAATGTAATAGAAATAGAAAGGAGAACTATTGTGAATATAATAGAAAATAGAAATAAAGAATTAGAGCTGAATAGTAAGAAGACTGAAGTCATTGTAGTCGGTAAAAAACTAGAAACCCCCTCGTGTAAAATAACAGCAATTGGCACAACACTGAGGCATGTTGATCAGTTCAAATATCTGGGAACGGTCATCTCACCAGACGGCAGATGCACATTCAAAATATCCAGCAGAACTGGCCAAGCTAAATCAGCATTGCAGAAAATGAAAAGCATTCTTATCAAGAAAATGCCTGTCAACTGACATCAGAAGAGAGTTTTTCAATATCAATGTAGAACCAATACTGTTGTACGAATGCAAAGCCTGGAAATCAACAATCGAAGTCAGAACAAGATTGAGGCAGATGAAATGTGGTTTCTAAGAAGAACGTTTAGAGTTCCATGAATAGCAAAGAAAACAAACGAGGCAGTCTTGAAAGAAGCACACACAAAATTATCACTAATGAAGAAGATTAGGAAAAGACAAGCAACATTTATGGACATTTTCTAAGGCAAGAGAAATTTGAGCACCTAATCACAACAGGGAACATACAGGGGAAAAAAAGATCACCAGGTAGACCCAGAGAAAAAATATTAATGTTGCAGAGTGGATGGGGACAAAAAGGTAGGAGATGTACTTGCAGCAACAAAAGATAGATTCGTATGGCGGGCAATGATCGCCAATACCATGTGTCATGGCAGATGAGGATGATGCTCTTAAAGAGTGTTCAATGCCATAATGATACGTGCATCTGTCCTTAAAGAGTGTTCATTATAATGAATATGGGTGCACATGTGTTTAAAGAGTGTTCAGTGACACAATGATTCGTGCATATGTCCTTAAAGAGTGTTCAGTACCATGAATATGGGTGCATGTATCCTTAAAGAGTGTCCAGTGCCATAATGATGCGTACATCTGTCCTTAAAGTGTTCAGTATAATGAATATAGGTGCACATGCCCTTAAAGAGTGTTCAGCATCATAATGATGCGTGTACATGCCCTTAAAAGATTGTTCAGTATAATGAATATAGGTGCATATATCCTTAAAGAGCGTTCAGGGCCGTAATGATGCGTGCATACGTCCTTAAAGATTGTTCAGTACCATGAACATGGGTGCATGTGTCCTTACAGAGTGTTCTGTGCCCTAATCGTGGGAGGAAGGGCGGTGGGACGCAACTTGTCCACAGGCGTAGATTACACCAAAGGACGGCTGGCGGCTGGCCGACTGCTGGCGCTCATTGACCGCCTTCCTGACATCCACATCGACCAGACCGGAGGGAAAACCTTGGTAAGATGCTTATATTAACCCTTTGATTCCCATACGGTATCCACCAACTGCAAAAACTTAACCCTTTGATTTCCTCACCCTGTCCACCAGCTTCCTGCAGGAAGCTGGTGGACAGGGTGAGGAAATCAAAGGGTTAAGTTTTTGCTTTGCTAGCATGGTTAGTAATGCAGAATGCCGGATACGGAAGTCAAAGGGTTAATCACCCATGTGTATTTTATGAGTGGGATAGCTATGTAGATGACACCCGTGGGGATGCCGGGGGCTCTTTCAGTGTAAATAGTGTGCCCATCTTCTGAAAATTCTGTGCTACAAATTTCCTCTTTTCTGTCACTCTCTTTGTTTCTTTCTTCCTTCTTTACTTTGCTTTGCTTTCTATCAATTCTTCCTATCATTTTCTGCCTTTCTATTCAATTCATCTGTATGTGTTCGATAGTCTTACGTACTTTCTCCTGGGATTGATAATTGGATACATGTATGAAGTGCATTTGGGGTTCTAGGGAAATGAGATTTGAGGAACCAATTTTAGATAATTTAGGCCCGTTTTTAGATGTTTTAGTGTCCATAGTTATGTTTAAATTTGTATTCATCCTCTGTGCGATAACTTGGGCGGAGTGGTCAACGCCAGGGGCATCTCCTTGGATTATGTGTGCGAATGCATTGCTATGTGTACTTACTTGTCTTTTCCTGTTGAAGTATTGTGTATGTTTTGAAACGACGCAGTCGGCTGGGCTTTAAACATAATTAATAATGACATAATGAATATGATAAATAATGATAATAACATTAAAAATAATGATAATAATAATAAATGATGATGGTAGTACTACTACTACTACAACTGCTACTAAGTAATATTTTTTTATTATTACTTATTATTTATTATTTAATATATTTTTTAAACAAAAATAACAGTAACAGTATCAGCCAAGTTGATGAATGTCCCACTTCCAACCGGAAGGGCCTAGACTGGAGCCGCCAACACCCCTTCGCCTGGTGGGTAAAAGGGTGGAGATTTTTCCCATCTCTCAGGTCAACATGTATGCAGACCTGCCAGTACCTAACCGCCCCTCCCCTCACACCACACCTCACACACCCAACCTTTGTGTACATATGCGCGCAGAACATTAGACACGCACTTTAAAGATTCAGTAAGTCATATCAGTGGCCGGCTTGTGGAAACATGAGAACACGAAAACACCCAGTGTGGTCGCCCACCGAAGATGCCCACTGTGCAGCAATAGAGTGGAGTGTGGTCAGCTCACTTGACTAACAGCTTGACCTTTCTGTGCTTCACACAAATCTTATGCGGAGTGCGCAGTGAATCCAAATGAGTTTGGGAAAAAATGGCTATACAAGAATGATTTATATAGTGTTGCATCCAGGACGGAAATGTCATAGAACCAAATGTCCTGATGTCGAAATGTCTATCTATCTATCTATCTATCTATCTATCTAATTATCTATTTATCTATCTATCTATCTATCTTTCTGTCTATCTGTATCTGTTTATCCATCCATCTATCTAGCTAGCTAGCTAGCTAACTATATCTATCTGTCTGTCTATCTATCTATCTGTCTGTCTGTCTCTGTCCATCCGTCCGTCTGTCCATCCATCCATCCATCTATCTATGTACATATAAAATAGATAGATAGATGGATAGATAGATAGATAGATAGAGAGACAGACAGACAGAGAGACAGATAAATAGATAAAGAGATAATAGATTCACGACAGAGAAAAACAAACTTCCTCAAATTGGTTACCTCCCTTGCACCGTGGTTCTCCTGCCCCGCAGTTTTCTAGTGCTCTCAGGTCTCAAGGATCTTCACACTTATCGTACCTCAGCTTCAGCTAACAACTTTCCGAAAGAAATCCTAGTCACGTTTTGGCCCAACAACATAGAACCCCCTCCCAGTATCTTTAAGACAAAGCAGTTACCTGCTTACATGCAAACAGCACACCAAAACACACCTCTTTCAGAAATATCTCCAAAATTCATAGATGAATGCCCGTGGCTCTTGTAGGGTTAGTCGTATTGCAATTTGTCAATACGCTTTGTGTGTGTATGTGTGTGTATGTGCGTGTTGTACATGGACATGTATGCGTGTGTGTGTGTGTGTGCGTTCTTATAAGTTTGTGTATTTTCATATGTGTGTTCATAAAAACCTCACACCGATAAATGAAAGACATAATTATTGCTTGTTATTTTTGATGAAGTGTTAAATGAATGCGGCAATGATGTATAGGTATATGTTACGCCCTGTGTTTGTGCTGCATTAATGTGTTGACATGACAGTGCTTCCCCTCCCCCCTTGTTTCAAGTGTAACAAACACTGTCCTGCATGGACTAGGTGCCCTATATAAAGGGAATTATTATTACTTATTGTCTGCCATCACCCCATTGTCTCACATCACCCCATCTCTTCATATGTACGATCACTTTCCTGTGGATAATTACGTGCTATTTCCGTTCTGTTAATGTGTCTCTGTATTGTTTTTGTACCCTGCTGAAGATCCAGGATGTCGACATTTGTACTTACCTGGCGAACAGTTTACGTTAAGTCCTCAGCTCCTTCCCCGACCCTGCCTTCTTCACAAAGGAGGTGCCGGAGGCTCTTTCAGTACAAATGGTGGCCCCATCTTCTAGAAATTCTGTGCTAGAAATGTTCTCTTTTCTGTCGCTGTCTTTATTTCTGACATGCTCCTTTGCTTTCTGTCCTATCTTTCCCTTCTGGTTTTCTGCCTTGCTGGTTCATTCAGCATTGTGTATTTCATGGAGCTTTACATATTTCCCGTCTATCAGGATTGATAATTGGGTTCACGTGTCACTCACGCTTTGGGTTTGAGGAAATGTGAACTGCTTTGTGAGAATTGTATGTACTACAGGCCATCTTTATGTATGATTTGACGTATTTAGTTACGTTCATGCATTTGTATTCAAGTCTCCCCCGTGGACTCTTTCACTATTACAGTCCTTAGTTATGTTTAAATTTGTATTCAGGTATGTTATTTTTAGATCCCTTGTGATAAATTGGACGAATACCAGGGGCATCTCCTTAGATTATATGCCCGAATGCATGGATGTGTACTTAATTTTCTTTTCTCGTTTTTCCTGTTGAAGCATTGTGTGTATTGAAATGATGATGATGATAATGTGTTAGAGAATACATAGTGATGATGATGATGATGATGATAGTAATAATAGCACTACTACTACTACTACTACTCCTACTACCAAAAATACTACTACTAATAATAAGAATACGAATAATGGAAGACGTCTGGTACTGATTCTGTCCGTACAGGAGGGGTACACAGGTAGGGTGGCCGTGCAGGAGGCAGTGTTCCGGTACCCCAGCAGACAGACTGTACAGGTGTTGTCAGGACTCAGTGTGGAGGTGGACCCGGGTCACACTCTGGCGCTGGTCGGATCCAGCGGCTGCGGCAAGT
>CM060309.1:96661958-96749458 GCA_030674185.1 Monoplex corrugatus | reverse complement strand
GGTATTATGAAACTGTAAAAACCTTCTATAATGCGATGGTATTATGAAAATGTAAAGACCTTCTATAATACGATGGTATTATAAAGCTGTAAAATCATATAATACGATGGTATTATAAAACTGTAAAGTCCTTCTTTAACACGATGGTATCATAAAACTGTAAAGTCCTTGTATAACACGACGGTATTATAAAACTGTAAAATTCTGTAAAACAACGGTATCATAAAACTGTAAAGTCCTTCTATAACACGATGGTATCATGAAAGTGTAAAGTACCAAATGTCATGCATACTTTGTGATGAACAGCTCGTGGATGGCGTAGACGTCAAGAAGCTGGACCTACGCTGGTTACGCCAGCAGCTGGGTATCGTATCACAGGAGCCCGTATTATTCCACGACACCATCGCCGCCAACATCGCTTACGGCGACAACACCCGATCCGTGTCCATGGATGACGTCATCGCGGCCGCACGCGCCGCTAATGTCCACGACTTCATCAGTTCTTTGCCGCAAGTAAGCACGTTGGATAGAACCGTCTGTTGTCATCTCCTATCTCGTTTCTCTTCCTTCTCCCCCAGGACCTGGCCAGCTCATGGGTTTATATGCAGGCTTAAGGCATCTGTCACGGTCACCATACACGTGGCACCTGTGACGTTAGTGCACATGGAATTCGTTCCGAGCGCGGAGACGTCATCTTGAGAAACTGAAACTGAAATCTTCCCTCTCCCCCTCCCTTCCGTTCCCTCTTTTCCCATTTCAAGACTTGCCGGCGCGTAGGTTTTTTTTTCCCCGCTGGCTCAGGTAGTCTGCCAGATAATGGCCGGCAGATTGGGGTGGAGCGCATATGTCATTGTTCGAGTATGATGAATCCTTCTAGAACAAACTCCGACCCCGATTCTTTTGCCTGTCCGTTAGTACCGTCATGTGTAGGGGCGGGGACGGAGAGCTGACGATCAGCGGTCAGGGTCTGTCACTGTGTTCAGGGTTGGACAAGGTAGAGCGGTGAGGGAGAGAAGAGTTTGCTAGATGCATTTTGGTATGTATGTGCGTAATACTGATTCACTGTGCGACGTAGTATATGTTATGTGTATTGTATATATATATTTGTTGGAGTAGATTTCTGGATAGTGTCATATAATCACCCATTATTGTTGTTATTATTATTATAGTTTTTATCATCATTTATTATTACTATCATTGTTATTGTTGTTGTTGTTGTTGTTTAGTGTGTGTTGTCCGTAGGGAATCCTGGGGTCACTTTCAGTATAAACTGTATCCAAACCACCTGGAAATCCTGTGCTAGAAATTCCCTCTTTTCTGTCACTCTCTGTTTCTCTTCCCTGCTCTTTTGCTTTCTGTCATCTCTTCCTGTCATTTTCTGCCTTTTCTGGAAACCGTGATGTGCAGGGGCTGTTTTACATAATTCAGGTCAGTTTTTATACATGTTTTAGTTATGTTTACACACTTGTATTCGGGATTTTGTTTTCTACCCCTTGGTGATGAATTAGGCGGAATGGTCAAAGGCAGGGACAAAGCCTTAGATGTATGGCTAATGATGTGTACATTTCTTTTCCAGGTGTTTTCTTCTTTTTTTTTGAGTTCATCGAGATGTGTGTGTTTTGGGATGGTTATAGTCTCCATATGGCTGAGGGTAATCGGCAGGGGCAGTGCTTTAAACATTAATAATGACTGTCACGATGATGATGATGACGATGATGATAACTTCTACTACTACTAATACTGTAACATTAATGATAACACTACTACTACTTCTACTACTGCTCATGATGATGACAATAATAATCATGACAACAACAATAACAATAATAATAATGATGATGATGATGATAATATAATGATATTAATGATAACAACAACAACGATGATGATGATGATGATAAAATTAATAATAATAATAATAATGATAATAATAATAATGATGATGATGATGATGATGAGATAATAATAATAATAATAATAGCAATAATAATGATAAACAAATAAATAATAATAATTGTAATAATAACAACAATAATAATGTGCAGGGCTATGACACGAACGTGGGCGACAAAGGGACCCAGCTGAGCGGAGGTCAGAAACAGCGGATTGCCATAGCCCGTGCATTGGTCAGACAGCCCAAAGTTCTGCTGTTGGATGAGGCCACGTCTGCACTGGACGCCAGTAGCGAATGGGTCAGTATACTCTTTCTTTGTATTTCTCACTCTCTCTCTCTGTCTCTTTCTCTCTCTTTCTTTCCTTTTTTCTCTCTCTCTCTCACCTCTCTTTCTGTCTCTTTTTCTCTCTTTCTGTCTCTGTTTCTCCACCTCTCTCTGTCTCTCCTATCTCTTTCTGTGTCTCTTTCTCTGTGTGTCTCTTTCTCACTCTCTTCTTTCTCTCTCTGTCTTTGTGTATGTGCGGTGTGTGTGTGTGTGTGTGTGTTCTTGTGTGTATGGATGTGTTTTATATATATATATATATATATATATATATATATATATATATATATATATATATATATATATATATATCATCATGCGAACTCCATCGCACAATCAGTTTGATGAGTCATGTAACCAAGATCCTATTAAGAATAATCATGATGAGGACAAGGAATAGAATCAAAAGAGAAATAGCAGATGAACAGTGTGGATTTGTGGAAGGGAAAGGAACTATTAATGCCATATATATCCTAAGAACTATCATAGAGAGGTCAATCGAGGTGAACAAGGATTTATATTTATGCTTTGTTGACTATACCAAGGCTCTCGATCGGGTAAGACATAAAGAATTGATCAACCAACTAGAAAGACAACAGTATTGATGGAAAAGATCTACGAATAATCAGAAATATGTATTGGGAACAAACAGCTGCAATGAGAATAAAAAACGATATGAGCTCTTTCCAAAACATCAAAAGAGGGGTCAGACAGGGTTGCTGTAAAGCGAAAACATCATGAGAAACCTAGAGGAAGACACTGGATTAAAGGTTGAAGGAAAAATGATAAACAATATTCGATACGCAGATGACACCGTGCTATTTGCAGAAAGTGAAAGGGACCTACAAAACCTTGTGAATATACTTGAAATAGAAAGCAAAGGTAAGGGGTTGGAACTAAACAGCAGGAAGACTGAAGTCATGGTGATCAGTAAAAAACATGACATCCCCTCATGCAAAATAACAGCAAACGGCACAACCTTGAGACAGGTTGACAAGTTTAAATACCTGGGAACGATCATTTCACCAGACGGCAGATGCACATCAGAAATAACCAGCAGAATCGGCCAAGCCAAAACAACATTCAACAAGATGGAAAGCATTCTTACCAACAAAATCCTATCAGTTAACATCAGGAAGAGAGTTCTTGAATGTTATATAGAACCAATACTGTTGTACGGCTGCGAGGCGTGGACAGTCCACAAGCAAAGCCAGAACAAGATTGAGGCAGCCGAGATGTGGTTTCTAAGAGGGATGTTGAGAGTTCCATGGACTGCAAAAAACAACAACAAAAACAACAACAAAACAAAACAAAAACAAAAAAAACCAAAAACAAAAAAAACGAGACAGTCTTGATGGAGGCAGACACAAGTAGATCATTCATAAGGAAGGTTAGGAAAAGGCAGGCAACATTCATAAGCCACTTTATGAGGAAAGGGGAATTGGAACACCTGGTCACAACGGGAAAGCTGGAGGGAAGGACAGCACCGGGTAGATTTAGAGAGAAGATACTAGACGGACTTGCAGAGTGGCTGAAGACAAGGAGGGTGGAAGAGATGCTTGAGGCAACAAGAGATAGAGACAGATGGCCAACGCCATGCGGCAGGGCACCTGATGATGATGATGATGATGATGATATTTTTCAGGTAGAAAGAACCTCTAGGGAGAGCTAGACAACAGAAGGTCTTCAGAGAAGTAACCCCCTTTAGACAAGTGTTTCGGCCCTGAACTCCTTACACTCTCGGGGGGCCGGGCCACATCCAGGTCATGACTCCTGGATGCCCTTCTGCTGTTGTCTATTTTTTTTTTTCCCCCCACGCCGGGGAGCGAACCTGGGCGATTCTGCGCTTCAGAACTGCGGTACGCGGTTTTACCAATGTGCTAACGGGGCACACATCATCTGTAGGGAATTTAATCCTTATGAAGTTCACTTTTGGTTCCTCCTTGCCCAGATCCAGCTTGAGCTCCTTTCTGCTGCCTCTGCCATCGCTTTAAGGGCTCTAGTCCTCTTCTTCCCAGAAATGGCGAGTTGTTTCATGAGATCATAAGCGGAGGTGCCCACAAACCCTCTTGCCCCGACCTCTATGGCGAAGATTTTGACCCGCAGACCTTTCTTCAAGGTGCTGGCAAGACCGGCGTATTTTTCGGTCTTGTAGATATGTGCTTCTTCCATTCTGCTTTCGTATGGCACAGTGAGTTCTATCAGAATCACTTGTTTCGAGGAGTCAGAGTGGAGAGCGATGTCTGGTCTCATGCCTGTCTTGCTGATGACATCTGGGTAATTTCTCCACTCTGGGAGGTCTGCTGTACACTCCCAGTCGACTGCTCCATCCAGAAGACCTTTGGCAATGTGCTGGTTGTCATAGCAATTTCGGGCCAGACCTGTTTCCCTCCTGCTTTGTAGAACGTTGTCATAGCAATTGGTGCGTTTGGGGTCATGGTTTTTTCGCTAACCACGTCTGTGATCACTTTCAGAACTTGGTTGTGCCTCCATGTATACCTTCCTTGGGCTAGCGCTACTTTGCAAGAGCTTAGGACATGTTCCACTGTTTGTTTCTTCTGACAGAGCGGACATGCTGGGTCATCTGATTTCCCCCATTTCACTAAGTTTGCATTCGAGGGGAGCAGGTCATATACAAATCTGAGGAGGAAGCTTATCCTTAGAGGAGCCATGTGCCACATATCGTTCCAGCTGAGACTTCTTTGGAGTGCACTGTCCCATGTTGTCCATTGCCCCTGTTGACCTTGCTAGACTGCCTTCTGCACTCTTTTGACATCTTCTTCTTTCTTCAACTCCTGTATGATCATGTCTCTTTTTTCCTTCCTTTTGACTTTGGACCACCACTGCATTTTTGTTGCTCCCAGTCCCTGTCTGTTGGTTTGCGTGTGTCCAATTATTTCTTTGATGCTGAGGTTTCTCTTGGCATTGTTTACAGCCTCTTGGACTTTCCATTTTTTGCCAGTTCTCAGCTTTGGCTGAACTGATCTCACGATATTGTCTTCCGATTCCTCCAGCATGCTCAACAGTCTTGCTTTTCCAACTTTGTATTCCTCCACTATGGATTTGAGAGGTAGCTTCAGCATTGCTTGACGACAGTAGAATGCAACATCAGTGAGACCAGGTGGGACACCGAGCCATTTTCTTGTGTATTTGTTGATTTTGGCTTCCATTGCTTCCACTGTGCTGGTGCAAATGTCATAGATTAGCAGTGGCCACAGCAGCTTTGGTATCAGCATGAACTGTAGACACCAGACTTTGTATTTGCCTGGCAGTCCGCAGTTATCTATTTTCTTCAGGCCTTCTTCTGCTGTTTGCTTGGTTTCACATCCCCTTTGTGTATCTTTCAGGGAGTCATCATACCATCTTCCGAGACTTTTTACTGGCTCTTCTGTGACAGTGGGGATGGCTTGGTTGGCTACCATGAATTTGACTGAATCTGCCACTTTTCCTTTTCGCAATGAGAGACTTCGGGATTTCTTTGGTTTGAACCTCATTCTTGAAGAGGCCACCAGCTCATCCAGCTGCTTTAAGATTTGATGTGTCTCTTCCTCATCCGTGGACATATATATATATATATATATATGTGTGTGTGTGTGTGTGTGTGTGTGTGTGTGTGTGTGTGTGTGTGTGTTGTGTGTGTGTGTGTGTGAGTGAGTGAGTGAATGAATGTGTGAGTGTGTGTGTGTGTATGTGTGTGTGAATGTCTGTGTGTATGTGTACGTGTCAGTGCGTATGTGTAAGTGCGCACATTTGTATTTGCGTGTGTCTGTGTGTGTACTTGTGTGCGTGGATATGTCATTATGTGTGTCTCCGTATCTGTGCGTATGTGTCTGCTTATGTGTGCAGGGGGTGCGAGTTTGAGGGCAGGTGTGTGCGTATGCGTGTACGCGCTTGTGCATATGTGTATGTTCGACTACATATGTGATTGACTTTGTGTGTGCGTGAGTGAATGAGTATGAGTGTATACGTGTGTTTGCGTGCGTGCGTGTGTGTGTGTGTTCGTTCCTTGATTTAACGTCTTTTCACTATAAGTGATATTAGACGGGTAAAAATGGCATGGAGGATGATTTTTTTCGGGGGGGGGGGGGGGGGGGGGCGGAGGAGGGGGGGGGGGGCAGAGGGGAACAGAGTAAGAGACGGGAAAAATTTTTAAAGGAATTTGTGTGTGTGTGTGTGTGTGTGTGTGTGTGTGTGTGTGTGTGTGTGTGTGTGTGTGTGTGGTGTGTGTGTGTGTGTGTTGGATCATCACTATCATCTCCATTCCCCTTATGATATCACTGTGAAACACTTATTCTGTGGCCCTTCATGACTTGCTGTCATGGTGACCCTGTGTCGGTGGGTTTTGAGTCTGTTGGAAAGCTGAATTGTGCAGGGTGAGCTTGGGGACACATGATCCCTGCAGAGGATGGGATAAAAACAAAATAAAATAAAATAAAATAAAATAAGATAAGATAAAACAAAATTAAATAAAATTGAAATAAAATGAGACAAAATGAAGTAAAATAAAATGAGACAAAACGAAAAAGAAATAGTGTTTTGGCAAAAATTGAACTAAATTGCATGAATTTATATTTTAAAAAAATAGGCAAAGATTTTGCAGTAGCCTATATGGAAAATTAGATGAGCGTAATATATGAACTTTCATTTTATAAAATAGGCAAAGCTTTTGTAGTAGCCCATGTGGAAAATTAGATGAACGTAATATGAAGTAATATGTAAAACAACCAACCAACCAACCAACCAACCAACCAATCTTTAATCTATCGAGATTATGAGGCATGTTGAAGTACAACTGCAGAACAGAACCAGTGAAAGTAACATTGCTTTTTTTTCTTCACAGGTGGTGCAAAAAGCGCTGGACAAGGCGCGTGAAGGCCGCACGTGCATCGTCATCGCGCATCGCCTGAGCACCATCCAGAACGCCGACCTCATCGCTGTCATCCAAGATGGCCGGGTGCAGGAGATGGGGACCCACTCCGAGCTGGTGGAGCAGGAGGGGGCTTACTACAGCTTGCTCCAAGCCCAGCATGCTTTCAAGAAGTCGTCGTCGTTTGCCTCCTTCACTGACAGTGAGGACGGCAGGTAGCTGATGGCTGAATACCCCTGCGCTGAGAACGACCCTGAGACACACGAAAACTGATCGAGAACGAGCATTTCGTTGACAAAACGAGACAGGCGCTGTTGTTGTTTTTTCTGGCCAACCAGCCTTCGTCAAGCGTGACTCAAAAGACATTAAAGAAACAACTTGTCAAGATTTAGTACATGAAATAACAAGAAGAACAGAACAGCTATCTTCCTTAATAGTTACTTGACAAACATGAACACGTTCGTTCATAACTGATCCAACTGATTATAGGACAGGGACAGGAGGGAAGGGGAGGGAAGGGGAGGGAAGGGGAGTCGTGAATGAAAGATTACAGTTGGTAAGTAGGCTGCTTAGCAGACCAAGCGTCTTGCTACATGTCGAATCAGAACAGGCACTGCTGAACTTACACTGAAGTGACACAACAGCAGCGAAGTCTCCTTTGGTGGGTGGCTTCACGGCTGTTAGAATTCGTTGTGGATTTTTTGGCAATGGGATTTGAACTGAGTGAAGTTTGGTTTGGAGGTGTGATGAGGAGAGCTGTGTTGAACAGTGTCACAGAAGCTGCTACTGCTTCATTTCGTTCGCTGTCTGCAAGGTCAGGCCACGTCTGACAACGTATATAGCCGTTTGTTTTTCCCAGTTCCCGCCGGTTGCCATGGATGCTGCTGAAGGGTCACGGAAAATGGCACGGAAGCAAGAGGGAGCTTATTTCAGCGTGCTACAGACCGGACACGCCAAGAGAAAGATGCCCACTTCTGATTCGTGCTTTTTTTTTTAATCAGAAAACAAGTGCTAATTCAGTCTGCCGGAAAGGACTTACCAGTGGTGACTTGCCATCGGTAGAACTACGGCCGTGGTTGTCCGACTGATTCAGGGTGTGCACCAAAATCATGTGTCAGCAGGAAGTACAGGTGACAGCAAGGATTTGTTCATGTACATTTTATCAGAAAAAGGAGCTGATTTAGTTTTCCACAAATAACAGACACCAGTGGACATACTTTTTTAAGAGGAGAGAGAAAGAGAGACATAGAGAGTCAGAAGAGCAAAACCGACAACATAATTATGTACTCGTATATGCAACAAGGATACAGGCCGACTGGCTGTTCATAGATGTTCTAGCACCTACAACAGAACAAGCAGACGACGGCAGTGCAGGCAGAGTACAGTCACCTTACTGAGCAGGTCTCTCTCAGCAGAAGAAGAGCCAGCAGAAGTAATACTCAAACCCAGATTTGCAGTACCCCTTCCATACAGCGCATGTGACAGAACAGACCCGCGTCAAGGATAAGTTCAGTGTCCCACAGGAAGACCCAGGCGCTGACGGCCTGTATGCCTGCCTACAACACCCGTGGGATCAACAGGTGAGTTCAGCAATAGAGCAGTCCTTGCTAAATTCGGGGAACATTCATAGCAATGGAGGCTTTTCTGAAAAAAAAAATGTAGAGAGATGTACAGATTTTTCGACACAGATTAAACTAGAGATCTTTAGTCGGTAATTTTACCAGAAGTAAGGGTCGTCGAATTTTCAAATTGCTGGTTTTCTGTGATAAGAATCTGATAATGATGATGAGTTTTGAGTGTGATTCGGTTCTCTGGGCAAGAGGGAGAGAGATTTTATGTATGGCATGACTATTATTTCAAATTCATTTATGAAATTTATTGTGATTTGTTTGATAATCTTGCCTTTGGGCGATAGAGAGAGAGAGAGAGAGAGAGAGAGAGAGAGAGAGAGAGAGTGAGAGTGAGAGTGAGTGTGTATGTAGGTGCGTGTGCGTGTGTGTGCTTGATGCAGCGTTGAGGAAATGTCCGAAATTAATGTACAAGTCTGTATATACGAAGGAACCACAAACACATGAAAATAGAAGAAAAACTTGTTATTTAATACACAAAGACAGGAAGGGCGCCCATCTTGTTTTGTATATTCACGTTTCTATGCTAAAAGTATTTCCCTTTTCTATGTTTGTGGTTTCTCCTATTTACTTGAATGTTGACAATCAGTTTTAGACCTCGTAATGATGGTATAGATTGCTTAACCAGAGTGAATGTTATAACATATTGTATCGCTAGGATCATGCAATGACGTACGGTTGTTCTACACATAATGATAGCCATGTTTGATACGGTGGGAATCAGGAATTAGTCCCAGAGGGATTCTTCACGCTTGGACAGATCCATATGCGCTCCACCCTAATCTGACGGCAGTGATGTGGCAGACTTGCACTAACCCTTATGCGCTGACAAGGTATTGAAGTGAGAAAGGCAGTGGAGGTGTGTGGGGGTGATGTTAAAATCTGTGAATGACTAATGTGACAGCACAAGAATGATTGGAGCATTACCACGGGATGAGAACAGGCCAGTTGAAAAATTGAGTAATGGAATTTGAACCCGAGACGTCAGAATTTTCATCTGAGCCTGTCAGTGTTGTATGCATAACATGGTAATTCACCCCTCTGTCATATGGATTGTATTATGAAATTTCCACATAATTTGTATACGACATATTTATATCGTGTCATAATGTCGTACCGCATATTGCTGCGATTACGAAATTCAGTGATATGACTTCAGTGTTTTGCACAGATGTCGACTAATGGTGTGCGATATCTACGTGATTTAATGACTTGACATAATGATGTCTGAACAAGTCATGTAAAAAGTTATGTATGGAAGTCATTATGTCGATATCTGTAGAATTTCTGTGTGCTGCTGTGCTGGTATACGAGGTATGTACGTAGCCAGGGTGCTAGTTCAACATTGTGTATCATGTACAATATATGCATTACAATACTGATGAATGTTTGAGCGCTTATCTTGCCAGCGGATGAGACGAATTGACAGCAATCATTTGTACAGATGCAATATGAAGAGGCAAACAAGAGAAATGGATTTCATTTGTTTATTTTCGCCAGTGACAAATGACATTAGTTTTGTTCTAAAGGACAATACAGAATAATCCCCCTTATTATGGGGTGGTTTTGCAAAATGTTTACAATAAACACAATCTGAAAACGTAGATTGATGGTCACCCTTCCATGATTTTTAGAGCTTATCTATCTCATTTTTCTCCTGGAATTGACTTCACGATGGATTGTTTAATGCCTTGTTCCATGGATAGTGGTGCCTTCTGTTTCTTTACCGTCTTCTCCCACTGTTGTCAGCGAGGTTCTTGCATCGTTTGGATTTTCCCTTACTCTAGTGCCTCGTGTTCTGGCAGTCTCTTGTCCTACCTGTATTCACTGCCACAATCGTCACAAGTCATGTGGTAGATCGATGCACATTTTTTGTCCATTTTTATTTTGTCCTTGGGGATACGTGCGTGCCAGTTGTGATCTGAGGGTGTTGAAAGGTTTGTGATAATAGACTAGTGTGGAATGTGTGGAATACTTTAACAAGACTTTTTGACGAGTATTGAATATCAGGAATGGGTTGTTGGTGAATTTACTGTTCTTCTTTACCGAGTTCTAGATGTAGGTTTGGAAGAAGGAGATTGAAAATCCGTTCCTTACAGCTGTTGGCTTGTAACACTTCTGTCACTTATTGTATTTCTGCTTCTTTGTCCTGTGTTTGTGTGTTGCTCTCGTGAACTGTGTGGAAATGGTCCTGCTGACCACTGAGTGTGTGTGTTGTAGTTGGTGGTTTGATTTCACATTCAGACACTGGTCTGTGTGCGATGGTTTGCTGTAGACGGTCAGTTTGGTGGTGCCATCTTCAAGGTCATGGACCATTGTGTCCAAGACAGCAGGATGTCCGTTTTACTGTGTTTCCCCACAGTGGGTTGAATGTTTGGGTCCTGTTGAATAGAGGTGTGTGTGAACTTTCGGTTTCCTATCCGTGTTGTTTGGTGAAGATGTCATTAATATACCTGTATCAGATCCCAGGAGGGTGTTTGGGGGGGGGGGGGAGGTATGTGTCCAGTGCCTTTTCCTCCACTTCCTCCATGTAGAGATTGGCTTGAATAGATGACACAGGAGATCCCATCGCTGCGCCCCGTTTTTGTTGGTAGAAACATCCATTGTGGTAAATTGACGTGGTGTTTTAAAATGACTTCAACAAGTTGGTTGATTTGATCTGGTGATATGGTTGTGTTGTCTGTGTGTGAGGAATCCTGTTGCAGGCCGGTTTTTGTTCTACGACCCAAGCTGCTGTGTCATGTGGTGTGCTTGACACCAGTGTTGTAACATCATAGGGGACCTGGTGTTCGGCGTAGGGCGACTTGTATGTAGTTGGGTGGCTTTTCTGCCAGATCTTCACTGTTTTGTACATGGTGTTTTCTGTTAGACTGGGTAAGATGGTGCCAGGTGTTTCAAGGTCGGCTGTGTTTTGCTCCTGATGCTTCCAGACTGTGGTGTGAAGAGAGGGGTTTTCTCCTTGTGGATCTTGCTTGGCTGTAAAATGTGGGTACTTCAGATGTTGGGTAAAGTCTGTAGGAGAGGTCTTTTTCCATGGGTTTTTCTTCCCCCATTTTCTGAGAAGGGAAATCAGTTCAGGTTTGAATGTTCATGTGGGATGTTTGTGAAGTTTTTGACGTGGCTTTATTTTTCTTTACTGAAGAGTTGGTTTAACTTGCTGTCCCAGTTGGTGGTGTCCGTGATCGCTGATGTCATTTCTCTGTGTACTGGTAGAGCGTTAAGGCTGTTGTCTCTTGAGTGACTATCTGGCTTTCACAGGCTTCGTTCAGGCTCATGTCGTTCTTTAGGAGTTTGGGTGATCCAAGAAAATAAAGTGTTTGAATCACACCAATTCCCAAAGAGCTGCATCAGCCTGGAAGAAAGGAAAGCCAGTCACTCACTCAAGAGGCAACAACGTAAACACACCAGTAAACAGTGAAATCACAACAGTGAGCATGGACAAGACACACAGCGACAGCAAGTTAAACCTACTCCTTTGTAAAGAATAAAAAGCCGATCAAAAAACATCCCACAACAAAATTCAAACCTTAACTGATTTCCCTTCTCAGAAAATGGGGCAAGAAAAACCCATGGAAAAAGACCTCTCCTACAGACTTTACCCAACATCAGAATAAGTACCCACATTTTACAGCCAAGCAAGATCCACAAGGAGAAAACCCCTCTCTTCACACCACAGTCTGAAAGCATCAGGAGCAAAACACAGCCGACCTTGAAACACCTGGCACCATCATACCCAGTCTAACAGAAAACACCATATACAAAACAGTGAAGATCTGGCAGAAAAGCCACCCAACTACATACAAGTCGCCCTACGCCGAACACCAGGTCCCCTATGATGTTACAACACTGGTATCGAGCACACCACCTGACACAGCAGCTGGGGTCGTAGAACAAAACCGGACTGCAACAGGATTCCTCACACACAGACAACACAAGTCATCTTAAAACACCACGTCAATTTACCACAATGGATGTTTCTACCAACGAAAACGGGGCGCAGCGATGGGATCTCCTGTGTCATCTATTCAAGCCAATCTCTACATTGAGGAAGTGGAGGAAAAGGCACTGGACACATACACCCCCCCCCCCCCCCCCGAAACACCCTCCTGGGATCTGATACAGGTATACTAACCTACACCTACAACTCGGTAAAGAAGAACAATAAATTCACCAACAACCCATTCCTGATATTCAATACTCGTCAAAAAGTCTTGTTAAAGTATTCCACACATTCCACACTACAGTCTATTATCACAAACCTTTCAACACCCTCAGATCATAACTGGCACGCACGTGTCCCCAAGGACAAAATGAAAATGGACAAAAAATGTGCATCGATCTATCATATGACTTGTGACGATTGTGGCAGTGAATACAGGTAGGACAAGAGACTGCCAGAACACGAGGCACTAGAGTAAGGGAAAATCCAATCGATGCAATAACCTCGCTGGCAACAGTGGGAGAAGACTGCAAAGGAACAGAAGGCACCACTATCCATGGAACAAAGCACCACTATCCATGGAACAAAGCACTACTATCCATGGAACAAAGCATTTTAAGCAATCTAGCCTGAAGTCACAATTCAAGAAGAAAAAAATGACATAAGCTCCGGAAATCATGAAGGGACGTCCATCAGTGAGCAAAAGACAATGGATTTGAACTTCCTGCAATATGCAGACAAGTTCTCACCAAACGTGACCGCCGTACATCCAACAAAAAAAACAGGGCCGGCCACACAATAATACTCGTCCCAATGAAAAACCACGGAAAATGTCAACAAATCGACTTATTTCAACGAAACAAATGAAATTTTCATCACATATTCATGTACGATACACAAAAGTAATAAATTGCAGTCACAAAAATGTTCCGTCTGGGTGCTCTTGGTGTGTGGTGTAGAACGGATGAGGTGTTAGAACGGTTTTATGCAAAAGGGTGTGCGAGTGCAATGTAGAGAGAATGTGGGCGTTTGATGGGTGGAAATAGAAATTTCAGAAGGGGTGTAAAGGATGAACACACCCTCCAACACTCCTACCACACACCCACACCCTTTTTACACATAACGAACACCCACACATCCCACAGAACCAATCCAAACACCCAAATACCCCTGTACACACACATACCCTGTCATCCTGTCCAATATCCAAATGCAATTATCCGAGTGTCAGAAATCCCTCTCGAGTAAACTAAACTACATGCATACACCCAGTGTGTCGTCTTTGCTTGTCTTATCGCGTCCAGATTACTAAAGCAAAACCAATCAATGAAATCAACAAGAACCAAATGAATCAATCACTCCGATCAGTCAGAAAACAAATCGCAACAACCCTTACACTCCCCGTCATAACAACACACTTTACACATACACCCTGACAAACACACCTATTCGTCCCACCCCGACAACCGAACCCTCTTCACACTGACGTCCTCTTAAAAGATAGAAAAAAAATAAAATAAAAGATTGTCCCGTAAGTTGCAAGAGCTGATAAAGACCTCAACGGTGCCACCTCCTGTCCCCCACTGCTTTACCTTCCCAAACCCTGAACAGGTTCAGGTACCCGTTTGCAACTGGGTGAACGGAGGCTACACACACATAAGCCCCACCCACTCACCCATTCCCTTCGAGTTAGGATCGAACTCCTGCAGTCTAATTGGCGGGTGGCCCAAGGTCTAACTGTAGGACAACGTGGCCTCACAAATGGACACCTCATTTTCCTCATACTGCAGGCACCAACTCGCTTCGCCTACAACATCAGGGTTACAGAACAACATTTTAACTATAAACATACACAACTACATCGTTCCTATGAATTTCATGCTCGTTATATGATCTTATCCAACAGCTGTGAGCCATGTCCAAGTTGTACCCATGAAACACTACAAAACTTAAAAAGGGGAGATCTCATTCATCAAAATTAGAACCATTTCATGACATCAACGCAATCTAATATTACATTATAATAATAATAATAATAATAATGTTTATTTATATAGCGCATATTCCATGCAAACATGCTCACCAGCGCTTTACATTTCGCAAAACAAAAAATGTTCACAACTACGTATACAATGAGAAAACAACCACCATCAAAGCTACACAAGTAAGAAGATACATCAAAAACCACAGAATATTCAAGTTCAAACACTGACTTACGCAATGAAACAACAACAGACCTTTCGTAATAATAATAATAATAATAATAATAATAATGAGCATTTATATAGCGCACAGTCCAAAAAATTGCTTCTGGCGCTTTACAAGTACACACACACACACACACACACACACACACACGCACGCACGCGCGCGCGCACGCACACACACACACACACACACACAACATACACGATCACAGGTTGTCAATATCATAAGCATAAAGAAGAAGCACCACGAAGAGGAGAAGTCAGCACGAGAACAGATGTGTTTTGAGTGAGGTTTTGAAAGAGGTAATAGACTCTGCGTGCCTGAGAGGAGTTGGTAGGGTATTCCACGTAGTGGGAGCCTGGTAAGAGAAAGATCGTTGGCCATAAGTTTTTGTCCTCACAGAGGGAATGCGGAGAAGTCTAGTGTCAGATGAAGAGCGGAGAGAGCGAGAAGGAGTGTAAATGTGAACAAGTTCAGAGAGGTATTCAGGGCCAGTGCCAGAGACAGCATGGTAGGTCAGTGAAGAAATTTTGTAATCTATCCTGTCTGAGATGGGAAGCCAGTGAAGTAAGTGAAGCAAAGGAGAGACATGTTCAAATTTAGAGGACCTACAAACCAGACGGGCGGCATTATTCTGTATTCGTTGAAGTCTATGTAAGAGATGTTTAGGAAGTCCAACCAAAAGAGAGTTGCAATAGTCAAGTTTAGAGAAGATGAAAGCACATACTAGAGTTTTAGTAGCGTCAGCAGACAGGAGGTGGCGGACAGAGCTAATCTTCCGAAGTTCAAAGTAAGCACTTCTACAAACATTAACATTCAAGCCATGAACAGGATGGCTGTTTTTTCTGATATCTCAAATTCAACCCCAGCCTTTTAACATTTAAAACTGGCCTGAATGTTTCCACAATTCTGGTGGAGTCAGTTTAGTGTGTCATAGGTCAAGACCTTGCCAGCGCATGTTTTTGCGTAGGCTCAGGGAGTCTGCCTTTTAAGTTCCGGCAGCATTTGGGTGGAGCGCATG
The DNA here is from genome assembly GCA_030674185.1 of Monoplex corrugatus. Classification (NCBI taxonomy): domain Eukaryota; kingdom Metazoa; phylum Mollusca; class Gastropoda; order Littorinimorpha; family Ranellidae; genus Monoplex; species Monoplex corrugatus. The sequence continues at coordinate 96,733,578 of CM060309.1, read as the reverse complement.
TGGAATTGTCGGAGTGCGATGAATCCCTCTCGACCAAACACCTAACTCAGTCCCGTAATGATCTATCCAAGAGCTCTTAACATTAGTTTTTGCTGTTCAGACATGGAACTTGTTGCCTCAGTCCGTCCGCCACTCTAAAACTCTACCATCTTTCAAAACAAGTTTAAAAACTTACTTCTTTAAACAGTGTTTTTCCTGATTTTGGCTAGTGGGTTGATCCTGCTTGACATTCTGGATGAAATTGTGCACAATGGGGTGTATGCCAGTGTGTGTGTGTGTGTGTGTGTGTGTGTGTGTGTGTGTGTGTGTGTGTGTGGCTGTGTGTGTGTGGGTGTTGTGTGTGTGTGTTTGAAAATGGGGGGAGAGGGGTGGGCGGGGAGGGGGTGAGAGGGAGAGAGATTATTTGGTGTGTCTGTGTGGTTGTTGATTTCCTGTGGATAGTTTTTGATGAGTTTGTTTGTATTGTAGCCTGTTATTTGGTTTATATATGTATGGTTTACTGATGTAAAGCGCTTTGAGGTTTCGGAAAGCGCTCTATAAATGCACTATTATTATTATTATTACAAACCCATCATTCATAAAAATTGGAACCATTTCGTGACATTATGTAACCATGACATCAACAGTCAACCCATTCTGTGACTTCCTATACCTTCGTTACCTACGTTCACCCATTTTGCCTCCTTTGCTTTTTTCATCACGTCCAGAGAACAAAACCAAACCAATCAATCACTCAGTCAGTAATTATCAAATCAATCATCACTTTGATCAGTCAATAAGGACATTATACAAAGTACTATTAGTTCTCATACAGTGCCAGCCGTGTGCTGATTTTATCACTTGCAGAGAACCAACAACAAAATCACTTAACGTCTGATTTTAGTTTCAGTTTTCATGTCTCCACGCTCGGAACAAATATCACATGCTCAACATTAAGATCAATCAATCAATGATGACACCATACAGATTATTAATATCTGTCAGTGCCAACTCTCCACGTATTTACCATTTTCAAAGAACAAAAAACAAAATCCACCAATCAATCAATCAATCAGCGTCAATAGTAATGAATCAAAAATCACTTTGCCTGGTTAATCTATCAATAAAGACAACATACTGAATATCAGTATCTGTCATACAGCGCCAGTCAATGGTACATTTTATCATGCTCACAAAAAGAGAATAGAAACAAAATCCACGAATCGATTATCGACAATAAATCAATCACTCCAACAGACATTATCAAAACTTAAAAGCCCAGCCAGCTGCCCGGAGTCATATCAGGCCTACAACCATCTCAAAACATACACATAGCATCTGAAACAAAAATCTGGAAACTAAAATTAAGTACACATATCAATGCATTCGCGCAAATGATACAGCTGGTTGTATGACAATTTAAAACAATTACTCCATGAATCAATTCTATTTACACAATCAATGTTTTGACAGACTGAGAGATCTGGTTGCGTCCCAGTTCTAATATATATCCCACGTTCATACATTATCATTATTATTGTTATGGTTATTACAATCGTTATCCCAATTCTAATACATTCCCCATGTCTATACATCATTATCATCATCATTATGATCATCATTATTATTACTATTGGTAGTAGTAATAGTAGACCAGCCGACAGCAGAGCCATATCAAGGCTAGACCCCCTGGTTATCTCAAAACACACAACACCTCGCTGACCCTGAAAAAGAAACACCTGGATATGAAAAATAAGCACACAAATCAATGCATTCGCCCACATGATCTATGGATATGCCCTTACGCTGACCATTCCACCCGATTTATTATCACCAGGAGTTAAAACATCTAAACACAAATACACAAACATAGTATACATAAACAACCTACCTAAAAAAACTGACCAACATTGACTGGAATTGCTTCTGCACGTCACACTTCTTTAGAACAAATAAATGCAATTCAAACATGAATACAAGTATAAACATAATTTAGGACACTAAAACATATATAAAACGGGTCTAAATTACCTAAAACTGCTGCTGCACATCACATTTACTAACAGCCAAAAATGCACTTGATACATGTTACCCAATTATCAATCCTAAGAGAAATATGTATGGCTATAATTAATAGAACACACAGAGTTGAATGGGCCAACAAGAAAGAAATTGAGAAAAGAAGAGATGACAGAAAGCAAGAGGAACAAGGCAGAAACAATGAGAGTGACAGAGGAAGACATTTCTAGCACAGAATTTCCAGAAGGCGGGGGTGCTGTTTATACTGAAAGAGGGACCAATAGTCAATTTTGACATGTAATACGGTCAATATTTCCACAGACATGACAGATCAGGTTGTGCCCAATTCTAACATGTACCCCATTTTGTACATCAATCCTTTATATTCTCCACTCCAGTCATAAGACGCTGCTATATCAATCTAAGGTTAGCATCTCCTGGATTGCATAATACTTTCTGATGGAAAAGGCCGACAAAAAACGGTTGATATATCGTACTACGGAAGACGGACAAAAAGGGAAATACAATCGTGGCGCGCGCGCCACACACAAAACCACAAGCAGAGGATACCACCACCACCACTAACAAACAAGATGATCAAGCCATGCTAACAATCTCCCCGTTTTCACAAGAATTATTACAGAAAATCCAGATTTTGTACTTCTCTTAGTCTGCTGGTAAAAGGTGGAAAGTGTTCCGATCTCCCAAGTCAACATGTATTAAGACCTGCCAGTGCCTACCCTTCCCCCAGGACTTATACGCATGCAAAATACCAAATATATACGTAAAAGATTCTGTAAGTCATGTCAGTGGCTGGCTTATTAAGCACATGAAAACACCCAGCATGCAAGCCCACTACAGATGCAGACTGTGCAACAACACAGCGAAATGTGACCACTTACCGAACAGGTTTATCATCATAATCATCATTGTTGTCTAAAGCCAAGCCAACTGCGCTGTACCATATTAAGGCTATAACCATCTCAACACCTCTTTGAACTTGAAAAACAAACCTGGAAAAGAAAACTATACATGTATACACATATCAATGCATCTGCCACATTATATACGGAAATGCCTCTGGTGGTTAAAAAAACGATTACACATATGTAAACAAAACTAAGTACTAAACAAAACTAAGTACACTAATATATGTATAAAAACTGGCGTAAATTACCTAAAGTTGCTTCTACAGATCATATTTCCTTAGAGCCAAAAGTGCAATTAATAGATGTGCCCAATTATTAATTCTAAGTACTAATTCCGTGTGGAAAACTTACAGGTGAATGGACCAGCGAGGCAGAAAATGATAGGAACACACGACAAAAAGCAAAGGAGCAAGACAGAAAAGAGTTAATTTTTAGCACAGGATGTCAAGAATTGGGCTAACTTTATATGGAAAGAGCTCCTGGCATCCCCACGGGGGATAATAACGATGAAATACTAGTAATGATAATAATAAATAACAACACTAATGATAATGATGATGATGGTGATGATCATCATCATGATAAAATGTATAAGGCACCAAAATCTTGATACAAGACCCAAACCAAAGCGCATATTCTTATCATTCACCAAAGCAATCAGCCAACAACGACCAAAACTCCAAGTCACAAAGCACACACAAATTGGGGGGTGGGGGTAGGGGGGGGGGGGCAATGCGGAAGTAAAGAGGTTCTTGCATAGTTATCTAAGTTCTTGCCTTTCACGTGTCCCTTTTGTCCCCTTCCCGCTTTAAGAGCTTGCCAGCACTTGGGATTATGCGCAGGCTCCGAAAGTCTACCAGACACTGCTGGAAGGTCTGGGTGGAGCGCTTATGGAAATGTGAATGCCACGAATTCCTCTTGAACAAATTCCAAACTCTGCACTGAAAGCAAAGTACACAGATTATTCTAGGGTGTGCATGATGGCACGAACATGTCTAAGTGATCATTTATTATTATGGTTGTTATTGTTATTGTTGTTTAAAACCCAGCAGACTGCGTAGAGCCATATCAGGGCTATAATCGTTTAAAAATATACACAATACTTCAACTGGGAGAGGGGGGAGTGGGGGGTGGAGAAGAAAATTAAGTACATATCAATCCATTCATGCACATAATTTATGGAGATGCCCCTGGCGTTGACCACTCTGTCCAATTTATCACATAGGGGATTTAAAAGACATACCTTAAAATGGATTTTAACTTAACTAAGGACACTAAAATATATGTAAAAACGGAAGTAAATTACCTAAAATTGCTTCTGCATATCACATTTCCTTACAGCTAAAAAGGCATTTAATACATGTACCCAATTACCAATCCTAAGAGAAAGTACCTAAGACTTTATATCGAACACATACAGGTAAATGGACCAGCAAGGCAAAGAAGATAGGAAAGAATGACAGACAGCAAAGGAACAAGGCAGAAACAAGAGAGTGACAGAAAAGAGGAGATTTCTAGCACAGAATTTCCAGAAGGTGGGGGATGCTACTTATACTGAAAGAGTTCCGGGCATCCCCTGGAAGGATATTTACTTTATGACAATTATCATGATTATGATTGTAATTACCATTATTATTCATGTGCCTTGCCACATGCCGTTGGCGATCATGGTCTTCCATACGACTCAATCTTTTGTCGCTGCAAGTGTATCTCCTACTCTTTCCGTCCTTGCTCTGTAACCAGTAATGTTTTCTCGCGGAGTCTACCTGGTGCTTTTCCCCTCTAGCTTTCCCGTTGTGACTAAGTTATATTATTGTAATCCTCCTCCTCCTTATCATCATTATCATTTACTATCATTATCATCATATTCATTTCATTATCATTCGACTTTAAAGCCCAAGTCGACTGCTGGCAGCCATATCAGGGCTATAGCCCTCTCAAACAAGTACACACATCTAAACACATCGACGACCCTGGAAAAAGAAGAAAACCTGAAACAAAACCAAGTACTCATATCAATGCATTCAAACAAATAATGTATGGATGTGTCCCTAGCAACAGCCATTCCCCCCAATTTGTCATCAGGGGGAATAGAAATAAACAAACCTGAATGCAAATGCAGAAACGTACCTAAGTGCACAAAAACATACATAACAAGCGGCCTACAAGTACCTAAAATTGCCATTAAGCAGTTCTTGTTTCCTTAGAGCTAAAGATGTAATTAATACATTACCCAATTATTAATCCTAATATAGTTTAAATGTAATGTACTATATTATGTGCCCAATTATGAATTCTAATCATTAGTAATTAACATTTTATGTAAAACTTACATAGGTGAATGGACTAGCAAGGCAAAAAACGGGAAAGAAGAGATGACAGAAAGCAAAGGAGCAAGTACAGATTTTTCAGAGGGTGGGGATACTGTTTATCCTAAAAAAAAAATCCCCCGATATCTCCACAGTGAATTCCATGGTTATTTGTGAGAGGAAAATTCGAAATTATAGTGAAGCGCTCTGATTGATCAGTCAATGACAAATCATGCACAATTCTTAAATGATGTAAAATTATATTTTTTAACGCGGAAGATCATCCACAACTTACGGCATTCTGTTTTATAAGTACATGGTAATCACGATAAACGCTGTCTGATTTTTGTTAAATAGGAATGCTTCCATAACGTATATCATTATGTTCTTGTTCTTTATATACACACACTGTTTTGTGAAAGAAACAATACAACAAGAAGACTTCCATAATCTATGTCATTTTCTCTGTAAGTCAATCTATAAAAAGCCAGACATTAATGATTATAAACTTCTCGTAGCATGGTTGACTGTTCATACTGTCTTCTACTCATTTCCGTAAAAATCTCATCCTCAAAAAGGAGAGAAAAAAACAAAAAAACAAAAACAAAACAAAACAAAAAACAGCCAAAGCACAAGGTTACCATCCCAACGTACACAATAATGTATTAATTTTATGTACGCATTAATTGGCAACTCACGTTAATAAACACAAGACAGCATTCACTGGTGCCTGTTGTTCTATGAAATTTCACCATTCGAAGACAGAAGCTGCAAGCAATATGAACATGAACATAAGCTGCAAAATCACTGACATTTTTGTTTAAAGCCCAGCCAACTGCGCAGAGCCGTATCAGGGCCATAACCATCTCAACATATACACCATACTTCGATAGATAAAAAAAAAAAACACCTGGAAAATAAAATCAATTACGCATATAAATGTATGCGCGCATATAATCCAAGCATATGCCTCTGGCCACTCTATCCAATTTATCACCAAGGGATTTAAAAAAACCAAACCTGAATACAAATATAAACATAATTAAGGACACTAAAACATATAAAACGAGCCTAACTTAATACAGCTGCAAAACCAACCAAACCATCATCGAAAATGTTCAATGTGCATATCGTATTTGTCTCTTCTATTCATGGGACGCAATTCCCGCTGCATGCGAATATACGAGTGGTCGCCCTTTACGTGTACGGCTGTTTTTCGAGCCTTGTGCTTTTCAAGGCAATCATACTCCATTTTAGGGGGAGTGTGCATTCTTAGTGTTTTCGCGTTTCCATAAGCTACCGAACACTGGAATAGCTTACAGGATCTTTAACGTGCGTATACATATAAAGGGGTACAGGCACTCAAAGCAGGTCTGCTAGACGCGTTGATTTGGGAGATGAGTAAAAAAATCTCCACCTTTCACCCACCCAGAACTTCCAGTGGGAAATGAAGTTTCCTAACCACTTGACTGTCATGCTCGTCATGAATATCATTGTGTACACACCGTTTTCAACTACCACTGACTCCTTGAGCCTGTGCAAAAAATCCTATGCGCTGGTAAAATCTTGAAATGGAGAGGTTGGGGGCCACAGGATCTTTGGTGGGTGTGCATGCTCCTTGTTTTCATGTTGCCATAGGCTTCTGGGGACAAGACATGACTTACAAGATCTTTAACGTGCATGTTTAATATTCTGCACATTTTAACGTTTAAGCACTGGCAGGTCTGCACACATGTTGACCTGGAAGATCGGAAAATTGTCCACCCTTTTCCCACCAGGCATAAGTCACCAGGATCGAACCCAGGACCTTCCGACTGGAAGTTCGATGTTTACCCACCTGACCAACGCACCCCTTTACAGAAATGTACACTGTTGCAGTGATTTCTGTACAACAAGGCGACTGCGTAGAGCCATATCAGGGCTATAACTATTCAAAACATACACAATACTTCAACAGGAAAAAAAACTGGAAAAGAAAATTAAGTACACATATCAACGCAATCGTGCACATAATCTAACGACATGCCTCTGACGTTGACCACTCCCATCCATCCAATTTATCGCACAGGGGACTAAAAAACATTGATTACAAATTTAAACATAACTAGGGACACTAAACATAATAAACGGGCCCAAATCACCTGAAGCTACTTCTGCAAATCACGTTTCCTTAGAGCCGAAATGCACTTAATACATGTACCCAATTATCACTCCCAAGAGAAAAGTATGTAAGGCTTCACAAAATACATACAGGCGAACAGAGAAGCAAAGACAGAAACTGATAGGAAGAACTACAGAAAACAAAGGAACAAGGCAGAAAAACAGAGTAACAGAAAAGATGAATTTTGTGGCATAGAGATACTATTTATACTGAAAGAGACCCCGACATCCCAATGGGAGGAGAAATGCATACAACTTGGTAGGCATCTGAAATTTGGTAAAAAAAAAAAAAAAATTCAACAACAACAAAAATTCAGGTGCCTACATGCATAACACCTCAGCGCACATATCAACGTAATCACAATCTTAAAGGAGCATGATGTCGCAGAAAGACCACAGGGGTTTCTGAAGCAGAACTCCCATTCCAACAGCCTTTCTACATGCACACCTTCACAGCCCACTGGCTCTGTCGACAAAACTACGGACTTCAAAATCTGATGTCTGGAGTTCGGTCCCAGTCTGTAAAGTATAGCCTGGCCTATTCATCGCCCATCTTAACGCTCCCATCAGCCTGGTGGCGTCAGTTTTGTGGTTTGTTTTTTTTCCCCCATTTCTTTTTTTACAGATAATGTTCTCCCTTTTTTTCCTCCCCCTTTCAAAACCTCGCCAACGCATAAGGTTTTTGTGCAGGCTCAAAAGAGTCTGCCAGATAGTTACTGGAAGGTTTGGGTTGAGCTCGTACGGAACTGTCTGATTGCTACGAAACCCTGAACTCTGCTTGGGATTAGCAGCCAAGTCAGACACAGCAGCAAGACATTCTGGGCAGAACTGGACAGCAGAAGCTCCTTGGAGGAGAAGCACCAAACCACCCTCCTTCCCTCCCAAAGCTACCGCTTACTAAAAACCACTACATTCATGTTTTACCAGAATTGCAGGAACTGGTCACGTTCCTGGCACTGTTATCTTCACCACTCTACAATGATATCAACTGCTACAGACTTCAATTCATCTGTAGTGATGTCAGTCATGGTCAAATGATGTCAAGCTGACGTTAATATTTTGTGACCATGTTGTCTACTAATGTCAACTAGTGCACAGTGGCGTAAACTCCCGTGTGCAGTGATATCGTCCACACTACAGTGACGTTAGCCTGTCACCCCGAGGGTAATGACGTCATCAGCATAAAATGTTTTACTTATATGACGTCGTCCAGTGTGTAGTCTCAACCAGTGCAATGTGATCTCCGCTTGAGTGCAGTGACGTAAACCAGTGTGGAATGACGTCAGCCCAGCACAATGACTTCAGCAGTGTGTAGTAACCGTACAACGTGTAATTCAGACAACATCCAACAATGACGTTCGTTCAGTGATGGTAGCCGGCGGACAGTGACGTCTTGTTACTGACGTCACACGGACACATGTCCTCAGGCGTCACCGCCCCACTGACGTGAGATACAACACTGCGACGGCCGCCAAGACCGGACAAGCCGTTTTCGCCATGTCTGGACCCCCAGCCGATGTAGTTCTGACGCTCCGGCGTAGTTTGCCCGTCGACGTATTGCCCCGATGTCTGTGTCCACTGATCGCGTGCATCGATAAAATTGTCATCAGACTCGCCGTTTTCATCTTCATCATCGACGCCTTCTTCGTCAGTCCACCCTTCGTTTTGTTGTGTGTGAGTTGGGGTCAAGTAGGGGCCGTCAGGGTTTTCTCCAGTGTTGAGCTGGTTGCTCTCCTCACCACTTTCGTTCTGATCGTTATTACCATTGTCGGACCTGGCGTCGTTCTGATGGGTGTGTGTCTGGATGGGTTCTTGCCCACCTGGCGTTTCTCTGGCACCGGGGTTCGGGTCTGTGGGGGCAAAGTCTTGTTCACCTTCGATCTCTCCACCGTTTCCTTTGTGTGTTAAATCAAAGTCCTGTACATTCTGTATTTCTCGAACATTCTTACTGGTTTCTGGAGCGGAGTTCTGCTGGGCAATGGGCTTTTCCCTGACACTATTCTGAGCGCGCTTTCCTCTAACACCGTTCTGGGCGCGACTTTTCCTAAAACCGTTCTGAGCTCGAGCGTCTTTGCCAGGCTGTCTTTTCACAAACTGCTGGTGACTCTGCCTCGGAGCGAGGTCTCTGGCTGAGTTTCCTGGAGGAGAGTCATCTTCAGATCCTTCAATCACGCGGTCTGCGTTTCTGCCATCCAGTTCGGCGTCGTCAAAGACTTGCCGGGAAGTAAGACCGGTCTCTGCGTCGTATGGAAGGAAGGTAGGAGAGAATCCAAGACTTCTGTCTGCGCTGTCTCTCTCTGACGGAGCCGAAGACCCTTCACCTGAGCCTGGGTGAGCGTGAGGACGCGAGAGGCCGAAACCTTTGTCGTGCACAGGGAAAGCGGAGGTTGAGTCCAACGGGCCCGGACCATCTCGAAAACCACCCTGGCATGTGGCTTCTTTTTCCAAACAGCACAAGGTGCACGTGGTTTTGGAAACTGGGTGGCCGTTTAGGGGGACGCCTTCACCCTCACGTGGTTCACTCCCGGGTGTGCACAGGTAAAAGTGCTGTCGGTCATGGAGTCGCGCCTGCACGTTAATACGCACGAAACCTTCAGGGTCACTCCCGCACACTTCCCTCTCCTCCAGGCTGGCCGTTGTGGAATGGTCACGCGCGCTGAGCGCTACCGACACCTCACGCGGGACAACCCACATCTCCCCTCCACGTGGGCGGGGCGAGTTCTGCCGGCCGGAGCTGTGGGGTCGGGGCGACGATTTCTCCCGAGGGCTAAACATCCCCAACTCTGCACCGTGGGCCTTGTCTGGCAGAACGATTGCGGTGGCCCGAGGCGCTCTCCTACGGGCGGCTAGAGGCATGAAGGCAGGTCTCCCGGGCAGGCGGGAAGACTGGGGGTGATTACGGGGGGCGTCAGGGGGACGAGGCCCGTGCAGCTGCTTGCAGACGTCCACCTTGGCGTAATAGTCCAGGATACGCCCCACCCTTCTGTCGTAGTCTCGCCGCTGTGCCATCACCTGTTCGACCGGGGACTGAGGTTGCCTGGGTGACAACTCTAACGGTAACGGCTGTTGTTGCTGGACAGAGGTCGTCTTGGATATCAGGGACGTCTGCTGGGGCAGGGTCTTGGGGAGATCCCTGGCGCCGCTCAGGTAGGCTTTTCTCAGGTGAGACATGTAGCTGCCGTCATCCCTGTTGACCAAGGGCTGACTGCTGGCGCTGCGTCTTCTCTGACGACCATCCGGCATGCTGGTCTTGTCCGACTCCGCTTTGTCTTTGGATTTGGCGTTCCTGCCTTCTGAAGAAAGAAAAACACACACACACACACACACACATACACACACACACACACACAACATACACACACACGCACACACACACACATATGCAGGCTCACGCAGATGCATACATGCACGCACACACACACACACACGGAAACATGCACAAACATGGTAATATGTTAATGTTTGACTGTCAAAAGTTTACTTCAAAGTCCTATCGGTCATCTGTTTTAGTTTTATTGCAAAGCACTTCATCACCATTTCACACTTTTCTGGTTCATTATTAATTTCTTTCTATTATTATTTCTAATTCACTACACACACACACCACACAATATATATATATATATATATATATATATATATATATATATATATATATATATATATATATATATATATATATATATATATACACACACACACACACACACACACACACACACACTCACTCACTCACATGGACCAGCAAGGCAGAAAATTATGGGAAGAAATGACAGAAAGCAGAGGAACAAGGCAGAAACAAAGAGAGTGACAGATATGAGGAAATTTCTAGCACAGAATTTTCAGAAGGTGGGGATACTATTTATACTAAAGAGCTCCTGGCATCCCCATAGGGGGGAAAACTCGACATGAAGCGAAGAGAATGGCAGACTGTTAGAATACTAAACACATCATGTACATATTGTCCGAAGACCCACACGCCTTGTTCACAAAGTGCTGACTTGAAACACTTTGCATTTTAGTCCTAGTGACCTTGACCTTGATCTCCAAACCCGAGCATTCATTACTCTTCTATGGTCCACACCTTTGATCCAAACTTGATCTGGTAAAGATCCATCCTGCAACAGCTGAGAAAAACTTGCTAAAACATCATCTGGACACACACACACGCACGCATGCACGCGCGCGCACACACACACACACACAGGTTCCCCTATGCAGAAGATCTCAGAGATAGTACACAGAATTATGCATTGAACCCAGTACTTCAACATTTTCTATCATAAAAAATAACCCAATGAAAAAATGCATATAAAATATTGCAAACAATTGCTTGAGGTATATCAAAATCTACAAGCACTAGCTAAACTAAGACGATTTGCCATCAGTGTAGAAATCATAGGAATCATAGGAATGTGGTTACACATACTGGATTCACATTACTGTTATCAACATTTGTTTGAAGTCCAGCCGACTGCACAGAGCCATATCAAGTTTATATTCATCTCAAAATACATACAACTCCTCGTTGACCCTGAAAAACAAAACAGAACAGTACAAAAATACCTTCAAAAGACAATGAAGTACACACATCAATGCATTCGGGCACATAATCCAAGGATATGCCCCTAGTGTTGACAGATGAAAAAGTTTCAGTAAAAATGTCTACCTTCACCAATTGATTGCTCTAAATCCACGACGCTAACTCCCAGTAACTTATCTAAGAGAGATAATTTGCAAATATTTGCTGCGGATTATGTCTATGATTCTATTTTAGGAAAACGGAAAAAACAATTGAAGTCACTCATAGTACATTTGTATTCTCGTTAATGACGTCGAGAACGACGACAACGACGACGATGATGTAATAACATGAAATGTGAAATCAGTACCTCTTGAAACCACTGACCTCAACCTCTGTGACGTGTTTGTCTTACAAATCTAACTTGGATTTTTCTGGCAAATAAATGCTTTGAATTTTTCCGAGTTCTGAGTTCCTCACACACACACACACACACACACACACACACACACACACACCACACGCTGCGCGCACAAACTATACACACATACTTTTTTAAATATACAAATATACACACGTAAATGAAATAATCTCATTTTGTTTTCAAAAGAGACGAAACAGATGTTATGAATTTAACGTACTCGGAAGTTTTAACCCCGTAAACGTCAACAACACGGAGCAGCAACCTAAGTCACCATGACGTAATCTCTGTATTACCACAAAGGCAGTCAATGTTTATCAAGATATGTCATTAGTAATCCTCTTATACCTGTGGACGCAAGATTTTTAAGCCTCTTATTCTTGAGTGTGCCGAGTCTTGAGTTCTATTCCTGCTCTCTGTTTAACCCTTAGACTCCTGCGCCCCATCCATCAACTGCAAAAAAAAAAACCCATTTGATTCCCTCAACTTACCCACCGGCTTCCTGCAGCAAGCTGATGGATAGGGTGAGAGAGTAAAAAGGTTAAGTTCTTGCTTTGCTAGCATGGCTGACAATGCAGATGCGGGTGGACTGAGTGCCAGAGTCATACGGTTAAAACTAAATTTGGCAGACGTGGTTACATTACAGAAGGAGCTTTAACGTGTAAAGTATCGCCAATAGCTTAAATGATTGCAGGGGATTCAAACCCACAACTTTCTAGTCAGTAGCCTGTAACGCTAATATTATCGTCATCATTATTATCATTATTGTTGTTTAAAGCCCAGTCGACAGCGCAGAACTGTATCAGGGTTATAATCACATCTCAAAACATACACTATACCTCGTCCATCATGGGAGAAAAACGGAAAAGAAAATTTAAGTACACATCAATGCATTCGCGGACATAATCTAAGGATGTTGGCGTTGACCATTCCATCCAAGTTATCACAGGGGATTAAAATGAAAGAAACCTGAATACAAATGTATAAACTTAGTACGCTTAAGCACGAACACCCGCCTAAATTACGTAAAACTGCTTCTGCACATCACATGTCCGTAATACCAAAAACGCGGTTAATACATGTATAATCAATCTAATAATAGCAAGTACGCAAGGCTTTGAAGAACACATACAGGTGAATGGACCAGCAATGCAGAAAATGACAGGAAAAGGTGACAGAAAGCAAAGAAACATAGCAGAAACACAGAAGGTGAGAGCAAAAGAGGAAATTTCTAGCACAGACTCTCCACAAAGTGGAGATATTATTTCTACTGAAAAAGCCCCCGGCATCCACACGGGGATGTTTGAGGTGCTTACAACTGCACCACGCAGACTGGTTAAAACCAACCGTGGCCCGCTCGAGTTCTGAATCCACAGCCCTTGCTTTATAAGCACGGCGTTCGAACAAGTGAACTGATGGGCTGGTTGGTTCCTTTGATACAAGCCTTAGGCTCCAGACCTAGTCCTAACGTTAAAAACTGGCCTGTTCGCTGCCCATCTTAATGTTTCCATCATTTTAGTGGTGTGTCAGCTTCGAATTTCGTAAGTGCCTTCTGCCACTGTCCCCACCCCCACCCCTTATTTCAAGACCTTGCCAGCGCATAGGGTTTTGCGTCGGCTCAAGGGCTGTGCCAAATAGTAACTGACAGATTGGGTGAAGCACATATGGAATTGTCCTAGCGCAGTGAATGCGTCTTAAATAAACTCCAAACAAACTGTGAATATATCATAACTGCATAAAATATACATCAACAATAATAAAGCCTGCTCGGCATAGAAGCAAGTTTTCTTTTTCTTCCAACCTGTCTGCATATATTATATGTCTTGGGATAAGACAGGTGTGATTGTTTAGGTAAAACTTCAGACTTCCAATCGGAAGATCTGGGGTTCTCTTGCTCCTGTTTTGGGTATGTCCTGCCTAGTGGGTTGAGAGGTGAAGGTTTTCCCCCATCTCCCAGATCAACATGTGCGCTGACCTGCCAGTTTCTGTTGTTATTGTTATTGTTGTTTAAAGCTCAGCCGATTGCCCACAGCCATAACAGGGCTATAACCGTTTCAAAACATACAAAACTTCAACAGGAGAAATAAAAGAAAGAAAATTACGTACACATATAATTGCATTCGCGCACATAATCTACGGACATGCCCCTGGCTTTGACCACTCTGTCCAATTTATCGCACATGGGGATTTAAAAAACATATATGAATACAATTTAATGCATTCCTAAGGACACCAAAACATATATAAAAATCGGGCATGAATTATCAAAAATTTCTTCTTCACATCACATTTCCCTTGAACCAATAATGTACTTAATACATGTATCCAATTATAAATCCTAAGAGAAAGTATGTAACACTTTATCGAACACGTACAGGTGAATGGACCAGCAAGGCAGAAAATGTTAAGACGAAATGACAGAAAGCAAAGGAACAAGGCAGAAACAAGAGGATGCCAGAAAAGAGGAAATTTCTAGCACAGAATTTCCAGAAGGTGTGGATACTATTTATACTGAAAGAGCTCCTGGCATCCCCACGGGGGGATGCCTGTTTCTAAACACCCTTGATGCAGAACATCAAGTATTCACATTCACATTGATATTTGTCACAATGAATTTACCTAGTGAAACTCGGGTTACTCTCCACGTTGAGAGCACATTGCCGCAGTGCAGCGCCACATTTTATTTAGTTTTCTTTTCGGACCATGACTTCAGAAAGGCAAGAAGGCTGATTAAGTAACCTTCAAGGTGAGGGACCTGGCAAATGAACTTCTTTCCGATTTTTCATATCACGGCAGCCGCTTAAATGCCCTGCTCTTCAATATTTTCAGCTGCCGCAGGTTCTTTAGCATGCGCAGTCCATAAGACACACGGGTCCAACTCGTTCGTTTTTCGCTCCATTCCGAAGGACTAGTCATTCGGACTGAGCAGAAAAGTCGACACCTCAACGTTAGACGAATCCTGAAACCTCGAGTTTGGTTATTGACAGGCGAACGTTTGAACACTTCTTCCACTGTTCTCCTGTGATGTCTGTCAGTGTCCGGTGCTTTATGGAAACATGACTAACACCCAGCATGCATGACCACCGAATAAGCAGACTGTACAACAACACAGTGGAGTGTGGTCAGCTCGCCTTACAGCCCGAGTTCTCCGTACTCCACTAAAAAGTCTGACTGTGTGTAATGCAGTGATCTTCACAGTTGCATCATTGAGGATTTTACTCAAAACTCTTAATCATTCACTGAAGGTGTCTGTATGTCTCGGGCCTGATTGACGCCAGGATATATGAAGGTAAGCGTACAATTCAGACCTGTGAAATTTTTCTCCCCTTTGCAAAGAAGGTTCCTTTCTTTTCGATTTCAGTTAATACATCACGACCCACTCATTCAGATGGAAGTCATGAGCAGCAATGGCAATGCAGACAGCAATATGAAAAAGAAAAAAAAAATCTTTTTTAATTACTGACATTACTATCTACATTAGATAAGACCCATTTTTCACGATAATCATGCAAAATCCTCATCAACCAAAAAAAGAAGGGGAGAGAGGAGGAGAAGGAGAAGGAGAAAAGAAGAAGAAAGAAGAAGAAGAAGAAGAAGAAGAGAAGAAGAAGAAGATGATGTATGATGATATTCAATGACAATGAAACACCACCATTGAATGATGAATATGATGTTCCGACTTTACGACAAAAAATGAAGCATCGATACTTTGGCAGGTTCAGTTGATCTCTTGCTCTTCTGCGTCTCAAAGAAATAACAGTAAAACTACGTGATTGACTGGTTGGTTGGTTGGTTGACTAGCTGTTTCCCCCTACATCTAGTGACTTAAATTTCTTCTGTCATCTGTTGTGAGCACTTGACATAGACCCGTTGGCAGAAAATATGCGCCTGTCTTGTTTTATCAGTCAAATAACAGTTGTGAGGAAACTGTCTCAACACCACGTCTCAATCAACCCTGTCGATGCTTCATCGTAAAACCCGACACTTTGCCCCTAGTACGGGTCATACAAGGCAAAACAAGCCCTCGGTCACCCCCCCCCCCCCCCCCCGCTCAAATCCACGACTACTTTAACTTAGTCTTCAAAGACCTACGGTACCCGGTATGTATGCTTGCATGTATAGGATTTATTGCTGCTGTCACTTCAAATATACACACACAGGCGAACAAGCGCCGGTGCACACACACACATACACACTTGCACGCATGAACGCTCACGCTATGTACACACACACACACACAAACACACACCACAACGCTATGAAACGATACTCTACATGTACACTACAGTCTTGATTTCCAAAATGCTGGCCCTGGGCCCTCTTCAGTATAAAACAACAATAACATGGCATGACCACTTTTATATTGCAGAATTCATCTCACCTCCCTCAAGACATCACATTTGTTTCCCCTGCCTCTCAGTCACAAAACTGTGATTTATCAGTCATTTGCTCCTGCTCAGTGAAACACCAGGGTAGTCATACATTTTTCGCTTAAATTTTGTATAGATATTATTTGTTGTCTTTTGGATTTCACGAATGTTGTATAGGATCAAGCGTCTGTCGTCTTATTAATGCTATGAATGTTGTGTGAAATCATGCGCCTGTCGCCTTATTATTTGTAAAGCAAGGAATCGGACGTACCTCCCCTGAAACGGTCATTTTTGTTGTTGTTGTTGTTGTGACAACTGATCACCTAGCTGAGGAAAAGACGATGGGTTTGTTCGTTTTGCTGTAAGAGACTGAAGGAGCCAACACAGCGAAATGGTCATTCTGGCCAATGCGGAAAACATCCAGAAGACACTGGAAAGTACGACGGACACGTTTATGACAACATGGTGATCCCGACATGATGTATTACATGTGATACAGGTAAAATATTTTGGATTGAGTTTGGTTGAAAAACTAAGGAGATTGCTATAGGTATTTGCTTTTCAACAATGTCTAAAGCTGGAAGTGTGGAAGAATTTGAATTTTTTTCTCAGACAGGCAGAAAGAATGAGCATTACAGAGCCTGACAAAATTCGAACATACATTCAACAATGATATGAGCGGAAAGAAAGACAGGTGGAGACAGAGAGAGAAACTGGAGTATGAAAACCTGACTATAGAAAGAGGTCTTCTCAAAACAACTCTGGATACAACAGGCAATTAGTTAAGGCTCCCCTACCCAAACTTAAAACTTTCAATGAGTCCTAAGATGAAATTGACAGTTTCTTGTTTAGATTTGAGAACCACACAAAGCTAAACAAGTGGCCCGAAGATCTGTGGGTATCTTCACTGTCAAGCGTTCTGGAAGAACAGGCTCTGAGCCTGTACTAGTGGATCAGCAGCAGAATCATTAACGTACCAACTGCTGAAAGAATTGTTACTTACCAAGTTTCATTGCACTCGAGATGGCTTCTGTGAAAAATTCCCGACAGCTGCAACGGAACAGGACGAAACCGTTCTCAGTTTTCTAATTCGATTGACGCACTACAGTGACCGCTGGATCGAGTTGGCTGGAATTAAAACTATGGACATTTAGTGAATCTGATAGTGGCGGAACAGATTCTAGCCTCATCGTATCAGAAACACAAGGGCTCGAGTTATTCTGAGCAAAGGCAGGACAAAAAGCAGTGTACGAGAGTCGTAGACTGAAGAGAAATCAGACGACAGTCTACGCTATGAAAGAGATCAGCGTTACTCCAGTCTTAAACATGACAGATATCACTTTCCGCCCACTTCACGCAGAGAAAGGGATCCATTTTATACAATGCAGCGTCAAATACATCACGACCCCTCACCCTCCTGCGTTCAAACGCATACAAGGACATGGACAGTCAGCTCATGAGGTGGGCTCCTTCCCTTCAAGAGTTCCATTTTGATGTTGAGAGACTTCCTGGCTCGGAAAACTTCGCTTACCTCTATTAGAGAGTGCCACTGACCAAACCATTCATGCCATTTAGAATATAAACTTGCTTCCATCAATGCATCTGTTTTCTATTTGTTTGCTTTTCTTCAAGAGGGTGATGGTGGTAATACCATGAATGTTGTATAAGGTCATGCGCCTGTCGTCTTATTATTTTAAAGGAAGCAATTGGACTTATCTCCCTTGAAACGGTCATTTTTTAGTGACAACTGATCACCTAGCAGAGGAAGAGACGTTGGATTTCTTTGTATTGCTGTACGAGACTGCAGGAGCCAACAACAGCGAGCTGGTCATTCTGGTCAATGCGGAAAACATCCAGAAGGCGTTGGAAAGTACCATGGACACGTTTATGACAATTGATATGCTTGACAAAGCCAATTGGCCGAAAATTTGCCCATCTTGTTTTGTTGTATTAGATATGCGTTCTGGTCTTATTTTGTGTGTCTCTGGTTCAAGAAAGCTTGGACAAGTTTTACAATGCTATAATAATGGTGATGATGATCCAGGATGTTATGGAGTTCCAACTTGCATGAAGACTCCGTGACAAGGCTGTACTGTATGCTTATCATCATAGTATATCCTGGCATCAACCAGGCCCTAGAGATACAGACGCCAGCTGTGTTGGTCAGGAAGTTTGAGCAACACTCTCAATGATGCATCCGTGTGAAGTCCCAGTCTTCTCAATGAGCCCATAGCACGCTCAACGCTGGGTACGCGCCGGCAGAGGCCAAAAAATCTCAGTGATTGTGACAGGACTGATGAGAATTTGAACCCACAACCTTCCAGTTTTTAGTCCGCAGCGCTGACTACAACACAACAGCGACTGGTAAATTTTTGATAGTGATTTATCACCACTGTTAATTTTCTTTTCTATTTTTCCCCTGTTGAAATTTTGTATGTTTTCAAGCGGTTATAGCCCTGATATGGCTCTACGTAGACGGCTGCGTTTTAAACAACAATAACACACCGTCACACAACATACAGTGACTTACCCTGGTCCTGGGATAAACGCTGTTGATGGAGAACAGAGCCACGACCTCGAGCACGTAGCGATGGGTGCTGCACAGGCATGGAGGTGTTGGGGACTTGACGGAGGCCTTCATCATCACCGGCAAGATGCCTGTCCCACACTTCCTCACACACACCTGCCTGCGAGTCCTGATCATCCAGTCCCTCC
This sequence comes from Monoplex corrugatus, assembly GCA_030674185.1. NCBI lineage: Eukaryota > Metazoa > Mollusca > Gastropoda > Littorinimorpha > Ranellidae > Monoplex > Monoplex corrugatus. The sequence goes on along the minus strand of CM060309.1, from coordinate 96,714,154 downwards.
CCTTGTCTGGGAGAGCGGAGATCCTGTCTCGGGCTGACGATGTCTCTCTGTCCGGGACTCGTGATTTCTTCAAACCTTGAGTTTCTGATTCGGGGCTGCGGCGTGTACAGTTCTTGGTCCAGATGTTCGTTTTCTTGTCTAGGGCTGTGGATTTCAGCTTGGTCCGCGCTCCTAACTGCTCTACCATTTGCCGTTCCTCGCTGTCTTGGACTCCTGACATCCTGCGACCCTGCACTCCTGACATCCTCTAACCTTGGACTCCTTATGTCTTGTAGTCTAGCAGTGGCGGAGTGTCCATACCTAGGACTCATGATCTGGCGACTCAGCTGCTGCTGACGGAAATTGCTGACGTGAGGCTGCATGCGATTGCCGACATGTCCCTGTGGGGAACTGCTGACCTGCTGGTTCTCAAAGCTTCCGGCTTCGTGGATCATCTCCTGGTTTCGAGGACTGCTCAAGTCTTTGAAGCCGCTGATCTGAGGCCTCAACTCCTCGTTTCCAGAACCGTTCGTTTGATGTCTGGTATCCTGGGCTCTAGGGCTGATGACCTGCTCTCTGGGACTGCTCACTAGCGGTCTGGGACTCATGGCTTGGCGTTTCATGTCTTGAGGCCTTGGGCTGTTGAAATTTTGTCCAGGCTGGCTGACATGTCCGGAGCATTCGGCTTGTCTGGAACTGTCCAGCTGCTCAGACTGAGCGCCACTACTGGGCCGGTAACCGCGACCGATGACGACGCTGATCTGGTGACCGGGCGTCTGACAATCCGAGGAGTGATGATTATGAGCACAGCCATCGTTGTGTCTGTTAGCAACATTGTCAATCGTCTTAGGGTACGACATGGGCGCGGCTTTACCGACCAGCATCACGTTCAGCTTCCCCTCTCCCATCTCCATCCTAGCCGCCGAGATCCACTGCTGGTTTTTCAGCGTCCTTACGTAGGCAGACCCGTGGCCAGGCAAGCGGCCGGTGCGAGGACTCTGCACCACTCTCGACACATCATCCGGTTCCAAGTCTTCACTCTTCTTCCTTGCATCGTTGGCGTCGTGCGCACTGCGCGTGCGTCTCGGGCTCTGCACGTGGGCGCCCGGAAGCTGCGGACTGACGATTCGGGGGCTGGCGTTCCGGCAAGCTAGCAACCTGGGGGTGGAGGAGATCTCGCTGCTGGGTCGGGGACTCTTGGTCTGGTGGTTCTTGTGGCGGGGACTGGCCAGCCTGGCGCTGGTGGGGCAGGAGTTCGAACCCCCAGAGCCTGGTCTCTCTACTTGCTCCAGCCACGCCTCTCGCTTGGTCAGCTGATAACGAGTCGGCATACGCTGCCATGATACCCAGCGTGACGTCATGCTGACGTCACTATGATCTGACGAACTCAGGGTGGTCACGTGAAGGTCTTGACGGTCAATGAACCCGTGACATGTTAAGTGCTACATGATCTGGTTCTGATAAGAGTGCTATGGTGACGTCAGTGACGTGACGTGAGGAGCGGCGTGACGTCAGTGATTATCGCAAACAGTGTGAGTCCCGATGTGACGTTAACGACTGTGACGTCACCGATTATGTGACGTCAGTGACGCGTAGTCCTCGTTGTGGACCGGTTCCAGCGTAGCTCAGCAAAGATTTGGTAGTGTGCCTGTTCACAAAAATTAAAGGCATTTCTACTCTCTCTGTTACACACCACACACACACACACACACACACACACACACACACACACACACACACCACACACACAGATTTGCTTACCACTGCCTCACGTCAAACCAAAACTACCATATCTACGCAAGCCTACATGACGTAAACTTGCTTCTGCATATCACATTTCCCCAGAGCCAAAAATAGACTCAATACATGTTAAAAAAAAACAAAAACAAAAAAAAACAAAAAACCTACACATATCAAAGCATTCGTGCACATGATCTAAGGGTATGCCCCTTGCCTTGACTACTCAGTCTAATTTATCACCAAGGGATTAAAAAACCTGAATACAAACATACACTTAACAAAGGATACTAAAACATAATTGTGACCTGTTCTCACGAATGGGGTCACAACTTAATTTTGGGGGGTATAGAGATATTTATATCACCGGAAAGCAGAAAAAATGCTCTTTCCAATGATGTATAATTCAACTGTCTAACTGGAAAATTGAGCGAGTTACAGTAATTTAAAGGGAGTGGGTGATGGGACGGCCATTTTGAGAAAAGCAGAGTTAAAGAAGGACAACAAAATTCTCTGCTTTTTCCTTGGCAACCAGTATTCTATCTTCATCAAATTTAGTGAAGTGATAGATAAAGTGGTTCTGCACTACATACTAGCTATTTCGCGAGCTGATTCCAACGGTATGCGATATGCTGAGGCCTTGTACGGTTTCATGGCCTAAATTAAAGCTCAAACACACGCATTTTCACGGAAAAAATCTGCACATTCTCGATGGGTTATCACTTTAAAATGTTATTTTAACACTCTTTCAGCCCAAATTTCACTTTAATCTTTGCCATAATTGATAGATTAATGGTCAGACAATGTGTAGGAACAAAAATCTCAAATCACCCAGATCGACCCTCACCACCTTTTCAGGCCCGTATCTCAGTTCACACGTTGCGACTTGTGACCCCGTTCGCAAGAACCAGTCACATATATTAAAACAGGTTTTTAATTACCTAAAATTGCTTCTGCACATCATATTCACTTAGAGCCAAAACTGCACTTAACACTAATTATCAATCCTAATAGAAGGTATGTAAAGCTTTCTAAAACACATACAGGTGAATGGACCAGCAAAGCCGAAAATGACAGGAAGCAAAGGAGGCATAAAGAAATAAACAGAGTGACAAAAAAGATGGCATTTCTAGCACAGAATTTCCGTAAGGTGGGGATACTATTTGTAATGAAAGAATCCCGAGGAAGCAACCAACCAGCTGGCTCAACAAGCATAACAGAATATCTGCATCTAAAACGAGAGGCAGACAAAGGAAAACCTGGATCGAAGACGTGAAGGAGATCTCGACATCACACTACATTTCTCCACTCCAAGCCTTCCAGCTGGCTGCTGACCGTCAACCCTATCCGGTCCCCGAGACATCCATGATGGTACAAGTGGACAGACTAACAAAAGAAGAATAAGAACGAAGGTCCAAGGTGCACAGTCACAACAGACGTTGTAGAGCAAACAGTCCAGCGACACAAAACAATGCAGCAAACACACTAAATACGATGCAAATCTACCGTTTCTGCAGTAACTATCATCACCATCATCATCATTATCATCATCGCCATTATTGTAGTTGTCATTTTAACTATCATCATCACTTCATAATGATTATATATCTATCATCATTATTGTTGTTATCATTAGTATTTGAAGCCCAGCCGATTGCTCAGAACCATATCAAGGCTATAACCATCTCAAACCAAACACACACCGCTGAACACATCGATAACCCTAGGGAAAAAACCAATAACAACAACAACAAAAGAAATTACACATGAAGTATTCACGGAAATAATCTAAAGATATTCCCCGGTGTTGGCCGTTCCACCGAATTTATGACCAAGGAGATTGTTATTGTTATTTTTGTTTAAAGCCTAGACGCCTGCACAGAGCCATATCAGGGCTATTACCATTTCAAATCACAGAATATTTCAACACGAAATAAAGAAAAGAGAAGTAAGTACACGTATCAATGCATTCGCGCACATAATCTAAAGAGATGCGTTGATTGCTCCGTCCAATTCATCCCACAGGTGATTCAAAAAACACACCTGAATACAAATTTAAACACAACTTAGGAGACAAAAACATACAAAAACAAGCCTAACTTACCTACAATTTGTTTCCACATATCTCATTTCCCTAGAACTAAAAATACACTTAATACATATACCCAATTATTAGTCCTGAGAGAATGTACACAAGTCTTTATCGAACGCATACAGGTGAATGGACCAGCAAGGCAGAAAGTGATAAAAGAAATAACAGAAAGCAAGGGAACAAGGCAGACACAAAGAGAGTGACAGAAGATTGGACATTTCGAGCACAGAATTTCCAGAGGATGGGGATACTATTTATGTTGAAAGAACCCCCAGCATTTCCACGGGTGTGACCAGGGTGTTTAAAAAACAAACCTGAATACAAATGCATAAACATAAGTACACAAACATATACATTAAAACTTGACTACAGTGCCCAGTATTACCACTAACCTGGTCACATTTTCTTAAAGCTAAAAACGCAGTTAATATCCATACTCATTTATCAATCCTAATAGACAAAAGTATACAAGACATTATGAAAAAAAAACATGAGACTGACTGAACCAGAAAGGCAGAAAATGAAAAAGGAAGAGACGGATAGCAGAAAGCAAAGGAGCAAGGCAGAAACTTGCACGAACTTTTCAGACATTGGAGATTGTCTGCACTGAAAGAGCCCCCGGCATCACCACGGGGATTCTACATTAGCTGACAAACCTGTTGGAAGATACACAAAGATACAGAACCACAGCCTGTTTGAGACTGACAAAAGCCAATATTAATATAACAGCCAATATTATACTAATACAGGAAAGTAATCAAACCTGTGAAAGGGAGGCTGTGACCCGTCACTATCCGTTGTCCAGGAGGTGACCCACCTGGCCCAGGGCAGCAGAGTTTGGCACACCTGTGAGTGACACAAGCACACGCCACAAACCAGCCAACAACACCACATGCACAATCACACACAAGAAAACGAACAGCACAGAGCGCAATGGAAAAAGTGAACGGGAAAGATTACTGTCAAAAGGTGGCTTAATTTCAAACATCGCAAATTTTGTCCCCTCCCCAAATCTCACCCAGATATTTTTTTTTCAAGAATCTGGCGTTCAGGGCTTCCGAGTTTTATTCAAGAGGGATTCATCTGTGCTCGGACACATCCATGTGCGCTCTACTCAAATCTGCCAACCATTGTGTGGCAGACTCCTTGAGCTTGTGTAAACCCCCTATACGCCGGCAAAGTCTTGAAAATGGGAGGGGAAGAGGGCTTACGAAACTGAACTCAAGACATGAGATCTCTTGATTACACAGCTCTGTCAAAAGAGCCAACCAACCCGTGATATTTTTCGCGCCCAAGTAACATTATTATTATTATCATTATGCCGCTGGAGGCATCTAGCGATATCCCTGTCAAAGCTCCTGCTTGTTCTTCGTCTGATTCCCCGTAACAAATGTCGTCATACAAAGGAACTGATAGGACACAGCGACAACGTCCATCCAGGGTATCCTGAAGGTTTTGCTGATCCTATGAGTCCGTGTCCCTCCAAGTAACCCTAAAGCCTCTGCCCCTCCAAGATACCCTAAAGCCTCTGTCCCTCCACGATACCCTAAAGCCTCTGTCCCTCCACGATACCCTAGAGCTCCTGTCCCTCCAAGATACCCTAAAACCTCTGTCCCTCCAAGATACCCTAAAATCTCTGTCCCTCCACGATACCCTAAAGCTCCTGTCCCTCCACGACACCCTAGAGCTCCTGTCCCTCCATGATACCCTAAAGCCTCTGTCCCTCCACGATACCCTAGAGCTCCTGTCCCTCCATGATACCCTAAAGCCTCTGTCCCTCCATGATACCCTAGAGCTCCTGTCCCTCTATGATACCCTAGAGCTCCTGTCCCTCCATGATACCCTAGAGCTCCTGTCCCTCCATGATACCCTAGAGCTCCTGTCCCTCCATGATACCCTAGAGCTCCTGTCCCTCCATGATACCCTAGAGCTCCTGTCCCTCCAAGATACCCTAAAGCCTCTGCCCCTACATGATACCCTAAAGCCTCTGTCCCTCCACGATACCCTAGAGCTCCTGTCCCTCCAAGATACCCTAAAGCTCCTGTCCCTCCAAGATACCCTAGAGCTCCTGTCCCTCCACGATACCCTAAAGCCTCTGTCCCTCCATGATACCCTAAAGCCTCTGTCCCTCCATGATACCCTAGAGCTCCTGTCCCTCCATGATACCCTAGAGCTCCTGTCCCTCCAAGATACCCTAAAGCCTCTGTCCCTCCATGATACCCAAGAGCTCCTGTCCATGATATCCTAGAGCTGTCCCTCCATGATACCCTAAAGCCTCTGTCCCTCCATGATACCCTAAAGCCTCTGTCCCTCCAAGATACCCTAGAGCCTCTGTCCCTCCATGATACCCTAGAGCCTCTGTCCCTCCAAGATACCCTAGAGCCTCTGTCCCTCCAAGATACCCTAAAGCCTCTGTCCCTCCAAGATACCCTAAAGCCTCTGTCCCTCCACGATACCCTAGAGCTCCTGTCCCTCCAAGATACCCTAAAGCCTCTGTCCCTCCAGGATACCCTAGAGCTCCTGTCCCTCCAAGATACCCTAGAGCTCCTGTCCCTCTAAGATACCCTAGAGCTCCTGTCCCTCCATGATACCCTAAAGCCTCTGTCCCTCCATGATATCCTTGAGCTCCTGTCCCTCCACGATACCCTAAAGCCTCTGTCCCTCCATGATACCTTAAAGCCTCTGTCCCTCCACGATACCCTAAAGCTTCTGTCCCTCCACGATACCCTAAAGCCCTGTCCCTCCACGATACCCTAAAGCCTCTGTCCCTCCACGATACCCTAAAGCTTATGTCCCTCCACAATACCCTAAAGCCCTGCCCCTCCACGATACCCTAAAGCCCTGTCCCTCCACGATACCCTAAAGCCTCTGTCCCTCCACGATACCCTAAAGCCCTGTCCCTCCACGATACCCTAAAGCCTCTGTCCCTCCAGGATACCCTAAAGCCTCTGTCCCTCCAGGATACCCTAAAGCCTCTGTCCCTCCACGATACCCTAAAGCCTCTGTCCCTCCACGATAACCTAAAGCCCTGTCCCTCCAGGTTATCCTAAAGTGTGTCTCTCGGAGGATACCCTAAATCAGTCTCTGTCCCTCCATGATGCCCTAAATCTTGTGCCCCTCCAGGATACCCTAATCAGTCTCTGTCCTTCGATGATACCCATAAGCCTCTGTCCTTTTAGGATACCCTAAAACCTATATCCCTCCAGGATACCCTAAAGCCTCTGCCCCTCCAGGACACCCAGAAACCTCTGTCAATGTTAGTGATGGGTCCTTCCAGGGTATCCTGAAGCCTCTGTTGAACTCGGCGATGGCGTCATTCCAGAGTACCCTGAAGCATCGGCTGATCAGTAGGTTATTGGAAGTTTACCGTTCCATGGTCAAGCCAAAGACTGTTTCCAACACGTGAGCGGTTTTACAGACAGTAAAATGGACCAGCGGGCAAAAATAAAAGAGTGTATGAGATAAGGGGGAGGGGGGGAAAGAAATGAGAAAGAAAAGGGGAGTGACGGACAGAAAAAGTGTGAGAGAGAAACAGAGGGAGGGAGCGAGCGAGCGAGGGAAAGAGAGAGACAGAGGAACACGGGGAGAGAAGACGGACTCAGAGGGAAGGAGGGAAACAGTGGCAAACAGAAGGAGAATGAGAGGGAGAGAAAGAGGGAAGGGAGACAGAGACGTTGGGGAGAAAACGAGGACAGGGAGAGAGAGGGAGAGAGGAAGGCAGAAGAGGAAAGACCATGAGATAGGCAGAGGTGGGGGGAGAGCGTAGGAAAGAGAGGAGATGACAGCAGGAGGGAGGGAGAAGGAGAGAAAGAGAAAGAGATAAAGATAGATAGATAGATAGACAGATACATAGATAGATAGACAGATAGATAGATAGATAGATAGATAGAGAGAGACAGACAGAGACAGAGACAGAGAGAGACAGAGACAGAGACAGAGAGAGACAGAGAGTGAGTGAATAGAAGAAGAAGAAAAAAAAAACCACTTCAAATTCTGTTTGTTTTTTAAGAGAAGATTTCGACGGGCGCAATATTCAAGTGGGTAAGACATCGGTCTTCCAACCAGAAGGGTCTGGATTCGATCCTGCGTAGGTACCTCCCGCTTGATGGGTAAACGGTTGAACTTTCTCCAATACTCACAGTCAACCTCAAGTGCAGATCTGCTAGCACCTGAGCCCTTGTCTTGTGTTTTCTCACGCAAAACATCAAATACTAACATCAAAGATCCTGCAAGTCATGTCAGTGTGTCGTGGCTAGTGGAACATGAAAACACCCAGCATGCACGTCCACAGAAGATGGAGAACGCAGACTGTGCAGCAACACACCGCCAGCACAGCGTGGGCCAAACTACGTGCACACACGCATCCGAGAAAAATCGGAACGCATGAAAAGATAAGAATAATAACGATGATGGTGGTGGTGGGAGATGACGATGAATTAATAATAATAATAATAATAGAAATGATAATGATAATAGTAAAAGAGGGTATTAAAATGGGTTTACAATGCCCTTACTTTACACGCAAAACGTGTTCTGTGTAAAGTGTCTCTCACGAAATCAATCAATGGTTTTTGACATCGGGAGCGGCAAGATAAATTTCTCTTTGCTCGAGCAGATCTAGCGTACGCAAAAACTGACTAGGTCCCGAAGAACTCAATACTAACGTGTAAGATTATATTGTTTTTCTCCACCCACCCCCCTGCACCAACTTCTATGCTTCCTCTGCGGCGTTGATCCCACGCCGCTCATTCCACTCCACAACACACCACAACCAAAAGTTCATTGAGACCAAGTTCCAATGCCAGGAAGACCACAGGAGCCAGAGACGTCAAACCGCCTTGAGGCCACCCATCAAAGGAGACCCCGCCCAGCTACAGGATCATTTGGTGAAATGCGGTGGTGCCTGCTGTTTTCTGTACTTGATATTCTGTTATGCTTAAACGATTGATTTTGTTGTTGATTGATCTTTTTTAACGTTTTCTGCAAAATGCAAAACGGTCAGAAGCTTGCCTCCTGGATTGTTCACTCTATACCAATCTTTAATTTTATCATTACTGAAAGAGTCTGAGGGCAATAGAGGCGAGGGGTCACTTTTAGCCTGTAACCGATCACTTCGTGGGCAGATAGGGATCAGCTCAGCACACAAACGCACGCACACATACACATACACACAAACGCGCGCGCACACACACAGACATTCACAACACACACACACGCGCGCGCCGGGCGGGCGGCTGAGAAGTGCAGGATTATGGGATTACACCACCCGGGCCTGGCTAACACCGCAGTGCGGTCCCTTCAGGCTAATCCACAGCCCTCGACGGCCGCTCGGCTTCCATGGACAAGGTGTCCGCTACACACACCTACAGACGCACGGGTACGCACACACACATTTGAGAGAGAGAGAGAGGGGGGGAGAGGGGAGAGAGAGGGGAGAGAGAGAGAGAGGGGAGGGAGAGAGAGAGGGACAGATAGAGAGAGACAGGGACACGGAGAGAGAGAGGAGAGAGAGAGAGAGAGAGACCGACAGACAGGCATGTTGATCGTCACCCGGACCCTCACCAACACCGCGGCGAGGACCCCTTTCCGTTAAATCACAGCCCTCGTCAGGTGCTCGGCTTCCACGGACAAGCTGTCTGCCACATACACCTACACGCATTCGGGCACAGACACACACACTAAAGAAACACAAAAGAAAAACAGGAGGGAGGGAGGGAGAGGGAGGGAGAGAGAGAGAGAGAGAGAGAGAGAGAGAGAGAGAGAGAGAGAGAGAGAGAGAGAGAGAGAGACAGACAGACAGACAACAGAGACCGACATATTGATCGTTACCAGCCCCCACTAACACACCGCTGCAATGGCCTCTTTACGCTAAGCCACAGCCCTCGTCGTCAGACGCTCGGCTTCCATGGACAATCAATCTGACACACACACCTACAGACATACAGGCACGGACCCACCCCCCACCCCACCAAAAAAGAAAGAGAGCAAAAGAGTTAACAGAAAAACAGATACAGAGGAAAGACTCCGTTGTTTGTTCAAGAAAGAATTTATTCCACTCGGATATTTCCATATGTGCTCCAATCAAATCTGCCAGGATTCATCTGCATGGGTGAAAGTGAAAAAAATCTCTCAATCCTGAAACCTTAGATTTCCATGTCCTCTAAATGTTCCCAATCTTGAAAACGTGCACACATTCCTGAAGCAATGATAACACTGGACATTGCAATCTGCCATACATGATTTTAATAGCAATACAATATTTGCACATATGAAAAACAAATTATGAGCAACAAATCATGTTATCAACATCTTACCTTCGGCAAAATAGAACAGTATGAGGTTTCTTGATCTACACACACACAGTTCCAGCTGCAGATGGTAAGTCGCAGGTATTGTTTTGATAATCATAGTTCACTCTGATCATTTTCAACTTTTTAAAACCAGTAACCAGTAAGTATTTTGTACAAAAATGTTCTGATGTCATTAAGTTCTTGAGTGTCACGGTTCTTTACACTGTGAACAACTCTCTTCATATAGAAATTAAAGTAAAGGAAGACCCGCCATACAAATCTAAACTACACCACTTTAAGTCAATCATACACATATAAATTTCATTGAACTTGTAAGTATGCACTAGTTTACGGTGCGCTTAATCAAATAAATCTGATTTTCTCTTGAAGAAAGATCTAACGTATTTCAGCTCTTCTTCAACTTTTTCTCTTTTTGCCTGGCTTGACATAAGTCTGTCCTGTACTCCCACCACCAAGCCTCCCAATGGCAAATGGAAAAAAAAAAAATGACAAGCAAGACAGAACATGATCATTGATAGGAAGAAATGACAGAAAGCAATGTAACAAGGCAGAAACAAAGAGAGTAACAAAAAAGTGGACATTTCTAGCACAGAATTTCCAGAGGGTGGGGACACTATTTATACTGAAACAGCCCCCGGCATCCCCATGGGGTGAAGGAGAAACTGAGAAACAAAGCACGTGCTGTAAACTGTCTTGGTCACTTCTGCAGAATAAACGGGTGTTGTCATTCTTTACACCCATGAGCGTCAGAACAGTTTTTTCTTGCCAATTAAAAAAAAAACGGGTTGGCTTTCCCATAACTCTGAGGTCGTAGGGTAGCAAGATGGTAGAGTTCGCAAGTTTTCTTGGGGGACAGCATTATCAGGTTAGAATACTTATATCACGTGGGCATTCAAAGAGAAGAGCCCATTTCTCCGTTGCTGCTTTGCCTTCTGCCTAACTCGGAGTAAGTCAGATGTCTATTCTCAGCTGGGCAGACTGAAGGCCGCATGCCCATATATGAAATTCTACAGACGTGATTCGCACCCCATGCAAACTCATGCAGGCGGGTCAATGACGAGCTTTACCTCAGTGCCAACTGGGTTACTTACCAATTTATGTTTTGATCTAATTTGAAACCATTTCATTGTCATTTTGCTTTTTAAAAAACCCTTTTTAAATAAAACAAACCACCTAATTCCTGCGCAAAGTTTTGTATCCCTTTATTAAAGCTGTTTGGATTAGCTGTCTTGAAATAAGATTCTACAGTATAACTATGCTCCCTTCATCCACAATAAGTACATTTATGTGTTTTTCAATCAGTCACTGACACATTTTCAACATACATGCCTTCTGTACGTATATTACATGAACCCCAGCATATAAAACATCTATGTTAGTTGTGCGCTTCTCACTGAAACATCCGTAGGATATAAAATGCTATTTCAGTCAAACTTTTTTTTTACAAAATAGATTTTTGTTTGTTGTTTTTTGTTGTTGTGTGTTTTGTTTTATTTTCGTCCACATTTCCACAGAGAAATCCATGTTTGTTTCAAATATCTTTTTCTTTTTACAAATGTACTTTCTTCTTTACCCATTTTCCACAGAAAAATACTGTATTTTAAACCATTCTTACAAATTTTCCTTTCTTTTTCACCCAAAGAAAATCAGTTTATTTCCCATTTCTAAGTTTTCATCGTAAAATAACGGTTCTGATAAAGTTGTTTTTTTAAGCTGTGTTTGCTTTCAATGCTTTTCAAAATTTCATATGGGCTTGCAGGACATGGTTCCAAAATATATTTTGTTTCAGTGACATTGCGTGTAGGAAGGCTATTAATGGAATATTTTTTAGCAATGTATTTTATGTAATATCTTTCAGGTTTGATTCTTGTAGTTTTGGAATCGAAGTCAATTTCAACCCTGTGATGTCATATTTCATATTAAATCAGGAATTCCCAGCCCACCATCCTCCAACTTGTTTCATGATCGTGTCTCCGTTAGTTTTTTGTTTTGTTTTTTTCCCTCGTTCCAAACAAACTAAAACACCAACTTTAATTTGTAAACAGGCAAATAAACTGTCGGAGGGATTTGGCGCCAGAATCATAAGAGAAATGACTTTTGGCTCAAATAATAAATCTAAGAACTGCCACTCTGCCAGGAGGAGTTACTTGCAATTTGGTCCATAATTTGTACAATATTTAGATTTCAGAAAACTCGTTATGAAAATTGATCATCTTGCAGTCTCTTACATCAATGGTAAACCATACTTTTAAACTTTAATATCAAGGTGGATTCCATATCCAGATGTTCCATAATCCTGATTGATGAATTGTGCCTGTTACCAAGCTACGTAGCAATGTATTTTTCTGTATTCCACATAACTCCAGATCCCCCCCCCCCCCCCCCTCCAAATTGTTTATTACTTCCTCATTCAGCACAGTTCAGTGTAGTCGCCATACTGTGAATCATTCATGTTAAGTTTTTTTGTAATGTGATGTCAAGTTTTGCCTTGTCTAATCACTGATGCTGGTATCTTTGCATATAAAATGAATAGCTCCGGTGATATAGGATCACCTTGTCTACACCCTCTTTGAATAGAAAACCAACGAGATACCTAACCGTTAATTGCCACTGTCCACTTTATATTCTGATACTAGTGATAGTGTCCATCGACACTGATCTGACCCAGAACCGCAGAAAGTCAATACTTTAAAAAGTTCCAATCTACTAAATCGGGCGCTTTTTCAGAATTTAAGTCCACCAGAAATCCAGGTTAGTTTTACTGCTATGCTAAGTCATCAAGTCGTAGATTATACAAATGTTATCGTTGATGCATTTACTTAAAAGCCCGTCTGTTCCTCATTTACGATAATCAAAAACACTTAAATTTGTTTGCAATACATGTTAAGAATGTCTTCCAAACTGAGACAGACCAAGAAACTAGTTTATGAAACTCTGAAAAGGTGTTTAACTCTTGAACTGGAACTTCATGCATTAAGATCCAAACGCTTAGGGATTCTGTGAGAAGAAAAATTGGATGTAATTGTTTCATAACAATATTAAATCGACAGTGGTGGTTAAAGGTTGGGCACTGGCATGATGTGAAATCAAAAGAGGCTGTAGACAAGGTAATCCGGTATCGCCCTGTTTGTTCATTGCAACTGTAAAACTTGGAACAATAATTATAAGAGAAACTGTAAATAGCAAAAGAATTCATCAAAGAAACAGAACACAAAATCTGCCAGTTTGCCAACACTGAACTATTTCAAAACAGAGATTATAAATGACTTCAAGAGACTTAAAAGTTGACCAATCTCGGAGACATATAAGGGCTAAAACTTTATAGTGAAGATACATTTGCCGCTTGACTTGGGAACATGTAATCAACAAGAATCAAGTATATGCCACACCTCACGTTTGTTTGGAACCGCCCAGAACTTCAAGTTCATGACGTATGGTTTACCAACGATCTCGACAGATGTACACAGCTAATTTTGACAGAACATCGCAAAGAGATTGACACTCTTGAATGTCTAGTTGAAAAGACTGCTAACCCTCCGGCTCCTGGAAAGAGTTGCTGTTACAATAATGGACATGTCAAATCTGATTCATTTTTGGCTGCTATTACCTAACAATCTAAGTGAATACAATCAAATTTTTTCAGAAAATGTACTTTAAATTCGAATGTAATGATAAGCGGGATAAACTTTACAGAGAAATTTCATTTCAATTACAATTTTTAAGGCTGGTTCAATTACAAGTTTTAAAGACGGTGGAACAGGTATACCCATGGGTGAAAGTGAAAAAATCTCCCAATCCTGAAACCTTAAATTTCCATGTCCTCTAAATGTTCCCATTCCTGAAAACCTGCGTCCATTCCTGAAGCAATGGAAACACTTCGAAACAATCGCCATCTTCTTCTTCTTCTAGCCAGAGCCATCGCCACTTGTTTTTTTACTGATTTGTCTATTGCCGAAACATCTGCATTAACAGGCACGTCCTTCATTGTTGCTATCGCATGTGTTAGGCCCAAATTTGCTTGTCGATACAAATCTTCGCTCGCAAACTTTTTTCCCCCCCGGTTTAGACTCGGAATGCGCATGAGCAAGAATGAAAAGGAAGGGAAGTAACTTTAAACCCTTTCTGTGTTGCCAAGCACCAGTGAAGAATCGCCGTTCGATACAAACGAAGACTAATGGAAAAATAATATAGATAATTGAATTATGCAGATAAGCCGAGCTGACAGTGTGAAAGACTCTCTCTCTCTCTCTCTCTCTCTCGTTTTTTTTGTTTGTTTTTTTTGTGTTTTTTTTTTGCATTGGCATTTTCCTGAAGTCAAGTTTGCCATTCCGGAAAAGAACTTTTGTCAATCGGTTCATTCCGGAATTCCGGAACACTCCGGAACTACTTTCACCCATGTATACCCAATAATTGTTGTTATATGAATATGTTAAAGTTAAAATGGTTCAGATAACTTCATACTGATAATCGTAAGTGGAAAAGTATTTTCTTTCACAGGTGCACAGATGAAAAAGAAGAGGAATTTACGCTGACCTAGTTTGTTTTTTTGCATATTATGGAGTAAAGAAATTCTGGCGTTATGCAATCAAGTCTGTTATAAAGTTAAGCCTGAAACATCAGGTAAATTATCAGTAGGACCATTACTTTTAAATAGCAACATAGAAAATGGAAACAGTCACATATTTCTGATGGAACTCTCTCTCTCTCTCTCTTGTATATATTTGATGTATGTTGATTTTTTTTGTTTAATTGTATGTTAAAATCTGTATCAAACAAAAATCTGTCTCATGATCCCTCCCCCCTCCCATGAGAGGGCTGTTGGCCTAAATTCATTACAAGTTCAGCATTCTCATTCTCTGTCTCTCTCACGAGCACACACACACACACACACACACACACACACACACACACACACACACACACATTTTCATTCCCAGTCTACTCTTACTTGAATACTAAGCAGTCGAGCACCAAGAATAACAGTCAATCTGACTAAATTTCTCGCTGCATTAAACGTTTTGACACATGCAGTACGTCCACCAGCATCCCGTATTGTTAACCACGCTAGTAAAGCAAAAACGTAACCCTTTGACTCCCTCACGGTTGGTGGGCAGGATAGGATGAGGGAGTCAAAGGATTAAAATAAACATTCTCTCTCTCTCTCTCTCTCATACACACACACACACACGCGTGCACACACACACACACATACACACGCACGCACGGGCACACACACACACAGAATAAAAATCACCCATTTCCTCTAACCCTTTGACTCCCGCATCCTGTCCACCGGCATCCTGCATTGTCAACCATGCCAGCAAAGCAAAAACTAACCCTTTGATTCCCTAACACTATTCACAGCTTCCTGTAGGAGCTGGTGGATAGAGTGAGGGAATCAAGGGTTGTTTTTGCAGCTGGTGGATAGGGTGCGGGAGTCAAAGGGTAAAAACAGAAATCATTGCAGGTGAACAACCTGGGTAGCTAATTGGCAATAATACCCAGTGTGATGTGTTGACGACACAAGAGTGAACAGTGCGCCAAGTGCATATAGGTGTTTCTATATAAAACACGTTCGTGTGCGTGCGTGCGTGCGTGCGTGCGTGCGTGCGTGCGTGCGTGCGTGTGTGTGTGTGTGTGTGTGTGTGTGTGTGTATGTGTGTGTGTGTGTATGTGTGTGTGTATGTGTATGTGTGTGTGTGTCGTGTGTGCGTGCGTG
The DNA here is from genome assembly GCA_030674185.1 of Monoplex corrugatus. Classification (NCBI taxonomy): domain Eukaryota; kingdom Metazoa; phylum Mollusca; class Gastropoda; order Littorinimorpha; family Ranellidae; genus Monoplex; species Monoplex corrugatus. The sequence goes on along the minus strand of CM060309.1, from coordinate 96,698,316 downwards.
CGTGCGTGCGTGGTGTGTGTGTGTGTGTGTGTGTGTGTGTGTGTGTGTGTGTGTGTATGAATGTGTACGTGTGTATGCGTGTTTGTGTATGTGCGTGTGCGTCTGTAAATATCAGCATGTGTGAGTGTGTTTGCGTCGTGTATGTGTGCGTGCGTGCGCGTGCATGTGAATGTGTGTGCCAGTCCATCTGTTCGCGAGAATGTGTGGGTTTATCTGGTCGTGTGTGTGTGTGTGTGTGTGTGTGTGTGTGTGTGTGTGTGTGTGTGTGTGGTGTGTGTGCGTGCGTGCGTGCGTGCGTGAGTGTGCGTGCGTGCGTGTGTGCGTGCGTGCGTGCGAGTGTCCATCAGTTCGTTTGTATACGTGTATGCGTGTGTGCGCGCGTGCATGTGCGTGTGAATGCGCGCACGCGTGTGTGTATGTGTGTGCGTGTATATGCGTGTGTGCGCGCGTGCACACTGCACACGGGTGCGCACACGCGCACAAGGTGAAAAATCGGGCTATTCACACGCGTACGACGTGGAGACCATTTCACTTGTGTTTACTGAACGCATTAATAGTATATAATATCCACAGGAAAGCATTGACAGTACATAATCCCCACAGTACACATATAACACTAGTACTGTATAATCGCAGTTTTGTTCACTAGAGGTTCGTTGCACTTAGTTCCATATGCGTTCCACCCAAATCCGTCATCAATTTTTCTTAAGGATCATCGCACTTGGGCAGTTTCATTTGTGTTCATTTTTTTTCTTTCCCCTATCCCAGTTTTACGCCATCTTAATAACCACAGTAGCTGGGGCAGTTTTTACAATGCGATGATGATGTGATGGTGGGGGATGATAATCATGATGTTATGCAGTTCCATCTAGGATTGAGATTGCGTGACAGGGCTGTACTCCATGTTTACTATCGTAATATCGTGACAGAGCAGCGCTCTACGCTTACCATCGTTATATCGTTACAAGAGTTGTACTGAACGCTTATTATCGTTATATCGTGACAGAGCTGTACTCTACGCTTACTATCGTAATATCGTTACAAGAGTTGTACTCAACGCTTATTATCGTAATATCGTGACAGAGCTGTACTCTACGCTTACTATCGTAATATCGTTACAAGAGTTGTACTCAACGCTTATATCGTAATATCGTGACAGAGCTGTACTCTACGCTTACTATCGTAATATCGTTACAAGAGTTGTACTCAACGCTTATTATCGTAATATCGTGACAGGCTGTACTCTACGCTTACTATCGTAATATCGTGACAGGGTTGTACTCTACGCTTACTATCGTAATATCGTGACAGAGCTGTACTCTACGCTTACTATCGTAATATCGTGACAGAGTTGTACTCTACGCTTACTATCGTAATAGTGTGACAGGGATGTACTCTACGCTTCCTATCGTAATAGTGTGACAGGGATGTACTCTACGCTTCCTATCGTAATAGTGTGACAGGGATGTACTCTACGCTTCCTATCGTTATATCGTGACAAGACTGTACTCTACGCTTCCTATCGTAATAGATGTGACAGGATGTACTCTACGCTTATTATCGTAATAGTGGGACAAGACTGTACTCTACGCTTATTATCGTAATATCGTGACGGAGCTGTACTCTACGCTTATTATCGTAATAGTGTGACAGGGTTGTACTCTACGCTTACTATCGTAATATCATGACGGAGCTGTACTCTACGCTTCTTATCGTAATAGTGTGACAGGGATGTACTCTACGCTTAATTATCGTAATATCGTGACGGAGACTGTACTCTACGCTTATTATCGTAATAGTGGTGACAGGGATGTACTCTACGCTTCCTATCGTAATAGTGTGACAGGGATGTACTCTACGCTTCCTATCGTAATAGTGTGACAGGATGTACTCTACGCTTCCTATCGTAATAGTGTGACAAGACTGTACTCTACGCTTCACTATCGTATAATATATCGTGACGAGGTATTCTACGCTTCCTATCGTATATGTACAGGCTTACTCTACGCTCCCATCGTAATAGTGTGACAGGGATGTACTCTACGCTTCCTATCGTAATAGTGTGACAGGAATGTACTCTACGCTTACTATCGTAATAGTGTGACAAGACTGTACTCTACGCTTCCTATCGTAATAGTGTGACAGGGATGTACTCTACGCTTACTATCGTAATATCGTGACAGGAGCTGTACTCTACGCTTCCTATCGTAATAGTGTGACAAGAGCTGTACTCTACGCTTCCTATCGTAATAGTGTGACAGACTGTACTCTACGTTCCTATCGTAATAGTGTGACAGGGATGTACTCTACGCTTCCTATCGTAATAGTGTGACAGGATGTACTCTACGCTTCCTATCTAATAGTGTGACAAGACTGTACTCTACGCTTCCTATCGTAATAGTGTGACAAGACTGTACTCTACGCTTCCTATCGTAATAGTGTGACAGGATGTATCTCTACGCTTCTATCGTAATATGTGACAGGATGTACTCTACGCTTCATCGTAATCGTGACATTGTACTCTACGCTTACTATCGTAATATCGTGACAGAGCTGTACTCTACGCTTCCTATCGTAATATCGTGACAAAGCTGTACTCTACGCTTACTATCGTAATATCGTGAAAGGGCTGTACTCTACGCTTATTATCGTAATATCGTGACAGAGCTGTACTCTACGCTTACTATCGTAATGTTGACAGGGATGTACTCTACGCTTCCTATCGTAATAGTGTGACAGGGATGTACTCTACGCTTCCTATCGTAATAGTGTGACAGGGATGTACTCTACGCTTCCTATCGTTATATCGTGACAAGACTGGACTCTACGCTTGTTATCGTAATATCATGACAGGGTCGTACTCTACGCTTACTATCGTAATGTTGTGAGACACAACTGGATTGTACTCTACACATGCTATCGTAATATATCCTAGAGCCACCAGGCCCAACGATCCGTCAGCGAGTATCCGTCAGGCTCCTTGAGCCAGCGCAAATCTGTATACACCGACAACGTCTGGAAATGGAATAGGGGTGGCTGCAAAGCCTGGATCTCAAAAAACTGATTAAAAAAGAATTGAGGCAGCAGAGATGTGGTTTTATCGGAGACTAGTACGTGTTAAATGGACAGATAGAACTAATGAAAGTGTCCTGGAAGAACTTGATACCACCAGAAAATTACTAGCAGACGACAACACGAGAAGACTAAAATATACTGGCCGCGTGTCACGTAGCAAGAACACAGATCTCCTGGCAACCATTTATCAAGGAAAAACAGAGGCAAAAAGGAAGAAAGGCAGACCTCCAATCTCATACATCGAGAACATAACTCACATCAGTGGCCTAAATATTCAAGAAGTTGTCCACGAAAGTCAAGACAGAGCCGTTTGGAGGGGGATGGCGGTGTTAACGAGTGCAGCGGCCAACACTAAACCCGGTGACGCCGACAGACGAGAAGTGGGGTGAGGGGTTGGGGCTGTGGCGGGAATGGAAAGGAATGGAGAAAGGGATCCATTAACCCTCTGACTCCCGACCCTATCCACCAACTGCAAAAACTTAACCCTTGATTCCCTCACCCTATCCACCAGCTTCACACAGGAAGCTGGTGGATAGGGTGAGACAATCAAAGGGTTAAGTTTTTGTTTTGCCTGTGTTGACAATGCAGGACGCTGGTGGACAGGGCACGAGAGTCAAAGGATTAGCGTGCACGGGCCTGAAGGCAACGGATCCGACTCGTTTTTTGGGTTTTTTTTTTGTGTGTGTGTGCTTTTTTCCCCTTACAAGGACACAGTTCAATTTTCCGATCAAAGTGACAAGAAAAGTCGAGGCCTCAACGGGGAATGAACCTCTGAACCTCGAATTGAATTACTGGTAGGCGAACGTCTGAACCATTCTGCCAGTCTTCTCCCTCAAATGAGTATGTGAAAAATCCTGAAAGTCATGTCAGTCATGGAAACGTGAAAACACCTTGCAGGCAAGTAACAGCAAGTCTGATAAATGATTTTTAGCTAACACCCTCTACAGCAGGAAAGTAGAACCTATACACACTGGGCTATAGACATACTACAATTTTCTGTGGAGCGCAGAAACCTTGAGCTGTTAGTTTAGCTGACCACACTACACTATCTTGTTGCACAGTCAGCTTCTTCGGTGGATACTAGTGTGTTTTCACGTTTCCAAATGGAAGCTAACGTGCAAACGAGATATTTTGCATGCGCAAACACACACGAAGTGGCAGGAGGCACTGGCAGGTCTACAAACACGCTGACCTGGGAACTCGGGAATATCTGCGTCCTTTGCCCTCCAGGTGGAGATACTTGGGAGGATCAACCGCACGACATTACGAGAGGAAGTCCGATATTTACCCACATGACTCCCACGACCACAATGACAACAAGCTCCAACCACACACCAGCATCACCGAAGTTTATAGTCTGGAGCTTGTTCAAGAAGGATTTATCATACCCGGACAATTCTATATGTCATCATCATCATCGAGTGCCTTGCCACATGGCGTTGGCTATCGTGGCCCTCCATATGTTTCTTTCCCTTGTTGCCACAAGCACATCTTCCACCCCCTCTGTCTTCAGCCACTATGCCAGTCCGTCCAATGTTTTTTCCCTGGGTCTACCTGGTGCTCTCTTTCCCTCCAGCTTTCCTATTGTGACCTGGTGCTCCAATTCCCCTTTCCCCATAAAATGGCCTATAAATGTTGCATGTCTTTTCCTAATCTTCCTTATCAATAATCTTCTTGTGCCTGCCTCCATCAAGACTATATGTACTCTATATGTACTCCACCCAAATCTACCTGCAATTATCTGACAGACTCAATGACCCTGCATAAAACCCTATGCGTTGGCGAAGTCTTAAACTGAGAAGTGGAAAGCAGGAAAGGGGGAGAAAGATCTTAGCAACATTTAAGCTGACAAACTTTAAGCCAACACCACAAGAATGATGGAAATATAAAGATGGGCAACATACAGGCCACTGTTTAATGTTTGCGGGCTGGGATTGAGCTCAAGACATCAAATCCCGCGTCAGGACTCATAAAAAATTTTTTTTAAAAACACGCCCGCATAAAAAAGTGGCCATCTCCAGGGTTGAACCCACAACCCCTGCATTATGCGTACGGTGTTCTAACAACTGAGCTAGTCATCATCATCATCATGTGTCTTGCTGCATGGCGTTGGTGTTCATGGTCCTCCATACGAATCTATCTATTGTCGCTGTAAGTACATCTCCCACCCTCTATCTTTTCATCCATCCGCAAGTCCGTCCAACATTTTGTCCCAGGGTTTACCTGGTGCTCTTTTCCCCTCCAGCTTTCCTGTTGACTAGGTGCTCTAATTTCTCTTGCCTTATACATGTTGCTTGTCTTTTCCTAACCTTCTTGATTAATGTTCTTTTTGTGTCTGCAACGGGAAACTACCATCGTATCACTGCCAGCCCAAAACGTGGACACACAAAGTCAAAAAAAGATGCGAGCACGTGTTAATGTGTGTGCATGCGTGTGCGTGTGTGTGTTTATGTGTACAGGATTATGTTTCTGTAAGTGTGTTTGCTTGTGTGTAAGTGTGTATGTATTAAAATGTATTTTTCTTACTAAAGGGATGCGCTGTTTTTCAGAAATCATTTCATCTGATTAAAAATATACACAATCAAAACGGATATTCGCGTTTGTTCGCTAGATTGTGACATATACACGCGTGGGCATGTGATATAAATATACCGATAAGTAATAGACATAAGACGGAAAATCGTGATGTATAAATCATATCAAAGCACGCGCGCACACACACACACAAAACAGATCTTCCGAGAAGAAGCCCATCCTCAAGCAAATGTCTCAGCCTTAACTCTTTACACTCTACTGGGCTGGGACACATGCAGGCCATGACTCCTGAAAGCTCTTCTGCTTTCGCCATTTCTTGTCTTGTATATGCAGTGTGTGTGTGTGTGTGTGTGTGTGTGTGTGTGTGTGTGTGTGTGTGTGTGTGTGTGTGTGTGGGGTGTGTGTGAGAGTGTATGCGTGCGTGTGTGTGTGCGTGTGTGTGTGTGGCGTGAGTGTGTGCGTGCGTGTGTGAGTGTGTGTGTGTGTGTGTGGTGTGAGTGTGTGTGTGCGGGGAGGGAAAGCACGGGTCTGCGTGAGTGCATGTGTGTGTGTGTGCGAGCGTGTGTGTGTGGGGTGTGATTTTGTATGAATGGCGAGGGGCTTGGATTATGTGAGAAATATAACGAGTGAATGAGAGGGTTGCTATTATTCTAAGCGCCCAAGGCTTCTCTGTGTAAGATCAGGAGATCAAAGAATTCGTCACACTTCTTAGTACTATTGGCATAATGTGTTAATGGCATAATATATGAGCGAAGGGAAATAGATGTGGCGTGGTGGAAGGTGTGTGTGTGTGTGTGGTATTGTGTGTGTGTGTGTGTGTGTGTGTGTGTGTGTGTGTGTATCTGTGTGTGCGTGTGTGTTACAAAGTAAAAGCGAGAGGGAAGGAGGGAGGGAGAGTGTGTTAGAGAGAGATAGAACAGAGAGAGAGATAAAGGAAGAGAGAGAGAGAGAGGAGAGAGAGAGAGAGAGAGAGAGAGAGAGAGAGAGAGAGAGGAGTTTATGTACACTCACTGCAATGAGCTGAATGATTTAATCAAAAAGTTTCTTACTTCTGATTTCACACACACACACTGGACAAAATGGTACGCACGTGCTTGCTCATCTTGCTGCTGGTGTCACCTGTACACGTGCTCTGGGGGAAAAAAGTTCACATGTAGCCGTTGGGCGTTTGACATGAGGCGACTCAAGAGAGCACTGTCCTGTGCCATTTCTCTGCCATGAACTATCCGGTGCCATTTTGTGACCGCTGGGTTGTCTGCACCATACTGACCAGTGCCATTTGTCTGCGTCGTTTGCGTGTCATTTTCTGAGTCGTCCATTGTCATTTTCTGTTTATGTCAAAAAAAGACAATATTAATTATTCTTGTCTAACGCTGTTCTCCAAACTCATAAGGAATTACTGCCAATGACACATTTGCAAGACATTACATTATCATACACCACTAATTTCATTTTCAGGTTAACATAAACGTTCCACTGACATATCAAAAATATGTACAACTTTACGTGTAAATGATCAAAACAAGCAATTGTGAATGAAAAATGTTTAAAATTAGTCAAAATGCAATGGCTGAATGAGAAATTGCGAAGTGATTAACACTATTAATAGTTACAACTGCAGTTTACAACTCTGAATTTATTACTTGTATGACAGAATGTAATACTTACAGAAGCACTCATATCACACATACAAACATGCACACAAACATACATACACACTCGCGCGCGCACACGCACACACATGCAAGAACATTAATTTTGTGTAAACATCTATATATGGAAAATTCTGTTTCTGTATATAAGAGTGTGCTTGGATGTAAAAAATGAGGGGGGTGTGTGTGTGTGTGTGTGTGTGTGTGTGTGTGTGTGTGTGTGTGTGTGTGTGTGTGTGTGTGTGCATGTGTAATCAAACGCACACGTGTTTATATGTATATACACGGCATATGGGTCAACGAAAAAGGAAGGCAGAAAATATTAGGAAGAGATGACAAAAAGCACAGAAGTAAGGCAGAAAGACAAGGGAGATGACAAAAAGCACAGAAGTAAGGCAGAAAAACAAGGGAGATGACAAAAAGCACAGAAGGCAGAAAGACAAGGGAGATGACAAAAAGCACAGAAGTAAGGCAGAAAAACAAGGGAGATGACAAAAAGCACAGAAGTAAGGCAGAAAAACAAGGGAGATGACAAAAAGCACATATAAGTAAGGCAGAAAGACAAGGGAGATGACAAAAAGCACAGAAGGCAGAAAGACAAGGGAGATGACAAAAAGCACATAAGTAAGGCAGAAAAACAAGGGAGATGACAAAAAGCACAGAAGTAAGGCAGAAAAACAAGGGAGATGACAAAAAGCACAGAAGTAAGGCAGAAAAACAAGGGAGATGACAAAAAGCACAGAAGGCAGAAAGACAAGGGAGATGACAAAAAGCACAGAAGTAAGGCAGAAAAGCAAGGGAGATGACCAAAAGCACAGAAGTAAGGCAGAAAAACAAGGGAGATGACAAAAAGCACAGAAGTAAGGCAGAAAAACAAGGGAGATGACAAAAAGCACAGAAGTAAGGCAGAAAAACAAGGGAGATGACAAAAAGCACAGAAGTAAGGCTGAAAGACAAGGGAGATGACAAAAAGCACATATAAGTAAGGCAGAAAAACAAGGGAGATGACAAAAAGCACAGAAGGCAGAAAAACAAGGGAGATGACAAAAAGCACAGAAGTAAGACAGAAAAACAAGGGAGATGACAAAAAGCACAGAAGTAAGGCAGAAAAACAAGGGAGATGACAAAAAGCACAGAAGTAAGGCAGAAAGACAAGGGAGATGACAAAAAGCACATAAGGCAGAAAAACAAGGGAGATGACAAAAAGCACAGAGTAGGCAGAAAGACAAGGGAGATGACAAAAGCACAGAAGTAAGCAGAAAAATAAGGGAGATGACAAAAAGCACAGAAGTAAGGCTGAAAGACAAGGGAGTGACATAAAAGAGGAAATTTCCAACATACAACTTCCAGAAGGTGGGGATACTGTTTAATACTACTGAAAGAACCCTCGGCATCCTCACAAGGGAAATCTTGCCCCCTTCTCAGTGGTACATACATGTCAGTCACATGATAATATTAAGACCAGGGGCCTACAAGAGACGGCCAAATAAACCAGAGCCTTTAGGGAGGGACTCAGGGAGGTTGTAGTATCTTTCGTAGTAGATCTTTCATACTGGAAGTGGTTCGAACCCGCAGTCTCCCAGTCTTTTGTCCGCAACGTTAATGCCCCGTTTACACGACGTGCAACTAGCGTGCAACTAATCGGTTGCACTACCATGCAACCTATTCACAACCCCAGACGACTCCAGGCAATCGGTTGTCTGGAGTTGTCAGTTTTTCGGTAAAATCCCATTTTTAGTTGTACGTGTAGTTGCACGGCCGAAAATAATATTGTCCTAGAGCGATAATGTTTTCGTAGTTGCATCAGTTGCACGGCCCCAAACGGTTGTGTGGAGTTGGGAACACTTTTACACGAGTTGCGGGAGTTGGCTGGGGTTGTAGGCAGGAAGTAGTTTCGCGCCACGCGTGCCTCCGTGACAGAGGCTGACACACGCAGCGCGAGCCTCAAGAAACGGTGGGAACAGGGGAGGAGCCTAACGGTTGCACGTTTCCTTTTACACGAATGCAACTCCACACAACTTTGGGGTTGTGAATAGGTTGCATGGTAGTGCAACCGATTAGTTGCACGCTAGTTGCACGTCGTGTAAACGGGGCATTACTGGCTCACGAAGAATTTAATCGTTTCAACTGACAATGCACATCACACGGATGGAACGCGCTTAGACAACAAGACTACTACTACGGCCACGGCCACAAAATACCGTAAAACATGTGGAATTCAAGGACAAAAAACACAGACTACGACTAGCGCGCACGAAATTCACGAACTGTACGCATCGCTGTAGGCAAAAAACTTTTGTACCCAAATCTGCAACATGAGGTACATTGATGGGAATGGGCCTTGCTGGCCCAAAGATGGACTGCTCGCCTTTCTTGTGAACGAACGGGTTGGCACGGGTGAAAATCGTATCCCAGCAAGTTTGTTCGTACTTAGATGTAAATGGGTAGACCAACAATCTTTCTAGGTAAACCGTCTTTCTTCTTCTTCTTCTTATTCCTATTTGATGCTTAACCGCCCGCTCAGCGCCACAGCAGGACTTTGACCATCTAAAACAAAACGCACTTTCTAAACACACTGGACGACCCTTTAAAAAAAACAACTAGAAAAGGAAATTAAGTACACATTTCATTGCATTCACGCAGACAACCCTATAGACATGCCCCTGCCTTCGGTCATTCCTCCCAATTTATCACCGGGGGGGGGGGGGAGAGGGGGGGATTGAAAAAAACAACAACTGGAGTACACATCACTAAGTACTCAAAAACCAGCATAAAACAGGCATTTAATACCTGATCTTGTCACTTAACACTAACATTTCTTTACAAAAATGCGGTATGTTTCCAAATTATCAATTCTTAAAAACAAAGTGGGTACGTATTTACTGAAAACAAAGGTAAGTATACCAGCAGACCAGAAAATGAACGAAGAGATGACAAGACTTCAGAACACTTTATTACCCAAGGATAGCAGCATTAGGTCCCGTTCGACCTGATACCTAATCTTCACTACTCTACACACGCAATAGAAGCATTTTAAAGAAACGCATGAACCATAAGACATACACTGCGAAACAAATTACAAAAAATGCACTGTAATGAAATACTGACTTTTATGTATATTTGTCAACAGATCAAGCGCTTTACAAAAGCATGAGACAAAGCCAGACATGTTCAGCGAATACATGTAAACCTTAATACCAACATAAACCTTAATACCAACATAAACCTTAATACCAACATAAACTTTAATACCTGCAAAAAACAGTAACATAGTACTGCTAGTAGTTGTAATATGCTTTTGTTAAAAAGTAAATTACAGATACAGAATCAAAGATAAAGAAGAAAGTAAACATCAGGAACAAAGGAGAGGGTAGACATGTCAACTAATGCAATGATGAAAATAGATAAACCATAACACATGCAAAGTCACGAAAGTTAATAAAAATTAGAAAAAAGAAATGAAATCTACTAAAATGTCGATTGCCACATGTCAGTCAATCAAGTGCATTACAAAAGCATGAGTTAAAGGTAGACACACAGAACAAATACATGTCAACTCCAATAACAACAATAACAACAGTACCAACAATAATAACATTATAAATTATATAATCGTAGCGGTAGCAACAACAGCAGCAATACTAATAGTAGTAGTAGCAGCAGCAGCAATGACAACAATACTAATAACAGTAACAGCAGCAGCAGCAACAGCAACAATAAAAGTAGTAGCAGTAACAGCAGCAATATGGTTTAAATCGTAACAATAATCATGAAAATGACAACAGCATATTTATCTATCTTATCTATCTGCGCACAGGATTTTGCACAGGCTCACGGAGTCTGCTAGGTAATTTGTGGCTGATTTGAGTGGAGCACATATGGAATTGTCCAAATGCGATGAATCCCTCTTGAACAAACTCCAAACTCTTACCTGTCTATCGATCTATGTATCTATATGAAAGGAGTTGGGTGAAGAGAGTGGTTTATTTAAATCTGTGGTAAAAATGGAACCGTGTGTAATAATGAGGCTTTTGTTATTGTCATTACTGCTTAAAGCCCAACCGACTGCGTAGACCCATATCAGAGCTATAACCGCCTCAAAACATACAAAACTTCAACAGGAAAAAATAGAAAAGAAAATTAAGAACACGTATCAATGCATTCGCGCACATGATCTAAGGACATGCCCCTCGCGTTGACAGCTCCAATTTATTGTACAGGGGGATTTAAAAAACACACCTGAATACAAATATAAGCATGCCTAAGGACACCAAAACATAAAAAAAACGGGTCTTAATTACCTAAAATTACCTCCGCATATCTCATCTCCCCTAGAGCCAAAAATGTACTTAATATATGTACCCAATTATCGATCCTAAGAAAAAGTACGTAAGACTTTATCAAACACATACAGGTGAATGGACCAGCAAGGCAGATGATGATAGGAAGAAATGACAAAGCAAAGGAGGCAGAAAGAAACAAAGAGAGTGGCAGAAAAGAGGAAATTTCTAGCACAGAATTTCTAGAAGGTGGGGGATACTATTTATACTGAAAGAGCCCCCGACATCCCCACAGGGAAGTACATATTGAATACAAATTTAAACATAACTAAGGACACTAAAACATGATGGTACACTCCAAGAGCCTGTGCACAGCCTTATGCGCTGGCAAGGTTTTTAAAGTGGAGAGAGGAATTGGACCCATTAAACAATAGCATCACCAGACTGAATGAACTATCAAGATGGGCAGCCAACAAAACCAACTTCTACATTGCAGGGTGTGACTGACCTAAAAGTAAAAAGTATCTGATCCTGAGTTCTTGAAGGGAGAAGGGGGGGGGGGGAGACAACAACCACCAGCATATTACTGTTGTTGCCGTTTAAAGTTCAGCCGACTACGTAGACCCATATCAGGGCTACGAGCTATAACCGCTTAAAAATATACAAAACTTTTAACAGGAAAAATATGAAAAGAAAACCAAGTACATATATCAATGCACTGAACCCTAACCACCAGCATATGTCCTTTCCCAAATTATATAACTTTTTATGAGAAATTGATTAAACTAAACTTTTCTTTAAGGAACAGATTTATCTTTGACAAATGTACACTTGTCTACAATACTGTACACTCATCCCGCTTCCACCACCCACCCAAAGAGAGCAAGAGAGCTCTCGTCACACCAGAAAACATTCATTCAACCTTCCACAAACAAGAACTGACTTTTTTCTCAAGTCCAGCTTTCCGTTTTCTGATGCCTGTGTTAAGAATGAGCTACCCGACCTTTACTCAACCACTCCCAATAAAGACCTTTTAGAAAAATAAACATTATATTCTTCTTGATAAAACTCTATAATGAATCATTTTTGTCGTCTCCGTGTCTCCATCACGTCAGCGCATATGTCCGTGCACAAACACACACATACATATATATATATATATATATATACACGTGTGTGGTGTGTGTGTGTGTGTGTGTGTGTTGGGGTTAGAGAGAGAGAGAGGGAGAGAGAGAGAGGGGAGGGAGAGAGAGAGAGAGAGAGGGAGAGAGAGAGAGATCTGGACAACGGTACCTAACGAATATTATTCAAACTTTAAAAAACGACTTTGGTACAGAGAAATACATTACACAGTAACCAGATATTTAGGTTTTCCTTTGGTTAAATTTTGATGTAAATGTCACAATCCAAAACAAGTGTGACGGAGCAGCAGAGAAATTTTTGTCTTTTTCTCCTAATTTTTGTATCTGGTGTTTGTTTCTTCGTGACCTTACGCTCGACAAAAGCCAGTTGGCCAAAAATTTGCGCCTGTCTTGTCTGGTTGTATTAAATACGCGTTCTTATTCTTTTTACGTGTTTTTTTTTTCTGGTAGCTGTCACAAGCTTAAGATTGAATTAGGTAGCGCCAAGAAATAGACAGGAAAAGCGAAATAATTAATTTTGTGATGACTACGCCCCAAACGATGAGTTTCACTTTTCAAATGTCCTAAATCACATGAAGACCGATTGAAGTTTATTCCACAAAAAACATCTATCAATAAAACGAATATTCTCTATTGTGTAACTTTCTTTCTGGAAGGAAAAAAGTTCAAGTCAATTTAACAAAGTGTATCAAATGTTCTATAATTGCATAGTTATATTCTGAACATCTGAGTATCCAATCGTAAGACAATTTCAAGTGTATTTTTGCTGTTGGTCTGTTATAAATTCCTTCTGCTTAATGTTATACATGTTCATTCCGTTGGATTTTTGTGTATACGCTGTTATCTTTACCCCAGCAGTGGTTGAATGATCTATAAAACCTGAAACATCGTATGTGTGCGTGTGTGTGACACACATACTCTGTGTGTTGTGTGTGTGTGTGTGTGTGTGTGTGTGTGTGTGTGTGTGTGTGTGTGTGTGTGTGTGTGTGTGGTGGTCTTTGATTTAATGTCTATTCACTAAAGTGATTTTAGAAAGAAAAAAAGGAGGGGGGATAGAGGAGGAGTGAAGAGGATATCTGAAAATAGTCAATTTTTTATCTGGGAAAGGATGATCCAGAAAACAACTGTTTCGAGGGGGGGGGGGGGGGGGGGAGGGTAAAATTAACAAATAACGTTATCATAATTAACGATTTAAGGAAACAAACTAACAAACAAAATTAATAAACACATGATAATTCGCAAAAGGACTTTTTGACAACCTAACAAAAATTTCATATATTAATGATGATGAGGCAAATATGTCAGAAACTGTCTTCGAACATAGTGTAGGAATATGTCGTTTTACCCTAACGCAAGAAAGAATATGACTACGTGTTATCTTCTTTCCACACAGACACACTATGTTCCTGGTGTATTTTGTTTTGAATGCATCAAGTTTCCATCTATACATAAGGGATTGTATACTTCTGCTGGAAGGAAACTGCTTAGGTATTTTGCTAACTCCAAAGTTCATGCGACATTTATCATATTTTTTTCGGTTTTTCTTGGAACTGCTTCCAGACATAGGTGTCCACTAAGGTCTAAAACTTGTGCAACGAGAGAGAAAGCTGTATATTGTTTGAATCTGGTGAGCTTTTCGCACCCCATTTGGCAGCCCTGTCAACCTTATCATTATAACGAAAAGAACTATCAGAAGGTATCCAGCAGAAAGTAATATTAGTGCCTCTTAAGGATAAACTATGAATCAAATTTCCAGAATCATTTCAGATCTTGTTTGTAATTTTGATAATTCAAGGGCCTGAAGTACCGATTTTGAATCAACGCAAAAAAAGTATTTGAAAAATTGTACTAGGGAGACTTACCATAAATTTTAAAGTCATTAAAACTGCAAAGAGTTCAGTTGTAAAGACAGATTTATCAAGTCCTATATAGAAAGATTTCTCAATTTTGAGTGCAGGTATTCAAAACACTGAACCTGCTTTTTTTTCCAATTATTGATCTATCAGTATCAGTGTAAATTTTCAAGTGACTGGAATAAAAGTGTTCTATTATGACATTTAACCTGACTTGCCAGTAATTTATATATTATCATTTTCTTTAGTTGGTGTAGTGTATATCAAATCATGCTCTTGGGACTTCCCAACTGGGTACTTGTGAAAAGGAAGGTCTTATAGATACAGGATCTACTTCTAGATCAATTCCTGAACCTTTCAAGACGTCAGATGTGTATGTTGCAAGTGTGACCTGTGAAGAGATTGATTTAGCTCTTTTTGGAAAGTCGGTATCTGATGTTAATTTAGTTTCTCTTTCTGAGATGTTTTCAAACGGTGGTGTTTCTTAACAAAAATTTAGTTGAAGCGACTTCCCTTTGTTCATTAAGTAGCAACATTTTGATTTCATTATATGTGCGAAGACAGGAAGCATGCATTGGAAGACCCAGCGCAAGTTTGAAACATTTACAATCTATGCTCTGCAGTTGTTTTAGTAAATGTTTCGGCGCACTGAAGATGATTTCTTGGGCATAGGTTAATTTAGATCTAATAAGCGATTTACAAAGATGAACAAGTATTGATGAATCTTGACCCCATGTCTGTTTGCGAACTACTTTCAAGAAATTAAAACTTTTTAAAGCTTTTATTAATACGCTGATTCCAAGATAATTTTGCTGTAAGGAAAACTAAGAATTTGATCGACTCGTTGTACTGAAGAAGAGTATCTCCCAGTTTGAAAGTGGGTATATTTGCTGGGTTAACTCCACTATTAAAGAAAACTATTCTTGTTTTTTCCAAGGACAGATGCAACCCATTTTCTACCATGTAGCCTACCGTGCTATTTTATCAAGTTCCGATTGGTAGCATTTGTGTGTATAATTAATACAGCGCAAAGGAGTTTTCCTTTTCATATTTACCTGCATCCACATGCATAAATCGTCAGCATATTGAGCTAAAACTACATGCTTAGACACTTTACTGGGTAAGTCATGCATTAATATGAAAAGGCGAGCTATACCAGATCCCTGAGGGATACTCACTTGAAGAATTCGTTTTGTGGAATATACATTTTCAATCCTCGTTTGAAATACTCTGTTTTCTTAAGAAACATCTAACATAGTCAAAAATATGACCTGTCAGCCGAATACTTTTAAATTTAAGTAACAATCGAAGTGCCACACTTGGTCGTAAGCTTTAGTTATATAAAAAAAAATGCAGCTAAAACACATTGATGTCTTGCAAATTGTTGTTTTGTGTTAGTAGTTAGCTTTGTTAGGATTTATACCGGTAACCTGCTTTTTCGAAATCCTACCTGACTTACTGGCATGATTTCATTCTTTTCACAATAGTGCATCTATCTTTAAAAAGATTATTTTCTCTTTTAATTTACATACGTGCAATGTTAATGCAACTGTCCTGTAGTTTTTCAAATCGGTATTACATTTACCTGGTTTTAGTACAGGAACCATTATTGTTTGTTTCCAGTGGTTAGGCATTTTCCCATTGTTCCAGCATTTTTTAAATATTATGTAGCTAGATTACAAAATTTTCTGGTAAAATTTTCAGCATCTCATTTGAAATTGCATCTAGTCCTAATGATGTCTTTTTACTTAGAATTGACTGAATGGCATCTTTGAATTCTTGGAGTATAATTGATGCATTCATGTAGTGAGTACTGTCGGTGGCAGGATCCTTATATATACGTCTTTCTTTTTTTCTCGTTCCCTATAGTCTCTACTAGAGACAGGAAGTCCTACACGAAAGGCCTCAGCAAACACGCCTGCAAAACCTTTTGCTTTTTCCAATGAGCAAGGAAAAGGGTTGTTTTTCTAGCTTTACTGGAACTGATGGCAACTTGATCCAGTGTTTCATTAATTTTAGTTCTTCCCAATTTTTTTGCATATCTTTGTGGTCATTTACTTCACATTTACAAAAAGATGTCCAGTATTGTTCTTGGGCTTGTTCTATGATTGTATTACTCTTTATGTTGGCAATTTTCATCACTGTATAATTTTCAGATGACTTGTTTACTAAATAAATAGATTTTGTATTTTTCTTCCTTTTCGTGCACTGCCTTTTGACAATCATTATTCCACCACATTTCCATGATGTTTTCCTGTTTTCGACACTGTAAGTTTTGGAATCGAAATGTTAGCAGCCCTTAAATTAAGAGTGAGTTACAGAAAACTGCGTACATGCCGATGATGTTCATTGTTTCAGATAGATCTGTTCTTGTCTTTTCAAGGATCGCTTTAAAACTGGCCCAGTCTGCGTTTTTATAATTAGACTTGGGTAAAAATACTATTTCAGCAGTACGGTTTAGGGTACGAAGTATGGGAATGTGATCCGATCCCAACAAGTCATCCTCTGTTGGCCATGTGGCATTTGGTGCTAGTGATGGTGAGATTAAAGTGAGGTCGTTAGCTGTGGGTCTGTGGGTTGGTCTATCAGGGATCCGTGTAAAATGTCCGTTGTTAAGTAAACAAATTGGAATCTACAATATTGTTGTTTGTTATGGTTGTACAATGCTTTTCCCAAAATAGGGCATATGCATTAAATCACCACCAATTATCCACTCGTCTTCTTGATCTTGAAAATGTCTCAGCCATTCACTGTCCTCAGAATCTGGACCTCTTGGTAGATCAACTGAGGCCATATTCACAACTAACGATGAAGAAAATTTTATGATTGCACATGGTGAAATAAATGCGGTAGATTTTGGCACTGGAGATGTTCTTTCACAGTAGTTAAGTCCTTCCCGAATATGTATAGCTGTTTGTATACGGCCACCATCATTTACAGAGTCACATATTGGTGGATAATAAAAACCGGATATTTTAGGTAATTTGGTTATAGTATTCAGCGACTGTAGAAGCGTGACATGGACGTTTTAAGAGAGAGAGTTACTCAAATATGAAATGTTTTTAACAATGGAACGTGTGTTCCACTGAAAAATGTTGATATCACTAACTGCACACGTCTTCATGAAGAACGATTGAATAAGTTTGGAGCAATATGCTACGTTTAGATAATTAGATTTTCGTTCAACTTTGAATCAAAAAGTACAAATAGCATAAAAACGAAATAAGCAAACAAGCAAACAAATAAGTAAAACAATATAGGCCTAGTTGAGTACTGAGCGGAGAGGAACTGAACCTGGGCTGAATCTAAAATGACCAGACAGGGAAGAAAAACGGAGAATAAAAGCTGGGTCTTTGCTGATGGCGTTGTCGGGTTGATCTCCTCCTCCGGCTTTTCCCAGAAAAGCTGATGGATTTGCCTCCCTACAGTTTCTGGACAAAACGCTCGCCCCTCTGGTGGTTGGATGTGTCGTCCTGGCTGACTTGAGTATAGCTGCTAGTTTAAAGATTATCATTGTTGATGTAGTCAACACTCACTGCTTTTAGGAGTTTCGCTTTTGTCAGGGCAACAAGGAGCTCTCTTTTCACATTTAGGTGTTTGTTTCTCACAGGAGCGACCTGACTTAACACTACCTTGGCTTTGGAAAAATTGGTATTAATAGTTTTCACACAAACTTCTAGATTTGTACTACATTCATTGGGCTCCTCTGATTTAGATCTGTTATCCCCACATATACAACTACACAGTCAGGTTCAGGTGTCAGCTTTTCTTGAGATTTTTCAATGGCTGCCTTACAGTCCTCGATGGTATGGATCTTCCTCGTCGCCACTTGGAAACAGTAGGAAGAGCCCAGTCTCTTTCCATCCATCTTATTTAAGACGGAGTCATGTATGATGAGGGCACGTGGGAGAACATTAGACTTAGACTTTGATCTGGAATGTTCAGAAGATGCAGCAGTTTTGACGTCACGTTTAGATTTTGTAGGAACGTCTGATCTTTCTTTGATGTCATTTTTCCTTCCATTGTGTTTGCCCGATCTTCTATTTGGGGGGGTTGTGCCGTGCATTCCGCATAGCTGAATCTGTCCATCGGTGACATGGTGGTAAAGTCACCGTGGACTGCGGAATCTGTCTGGCACGCAATGGTGGTCGTAAATACATGTACTGTGCACTTTCGACGTCGCGCAGCTCTTGAGTGTAGCTGCTAGTTTGAATTGTGTTGTCTTCTAATAAAAGTTGTGTGTCTGATTGTAGCATGGTTGTGTGGCTGTAGATTTGCTTAGACATTTCTTGACTGGTATTTTTCAAAATATCTATTTCCCTTAGGCCTACCGCCTCTTGACAGTGACAGCCACATGGTGATACTGATTGTAGCTGTAAGGTTTGTGGCCGACTCTTGGATGTTGAAAGGGTCTGATTGGAGGTCTGTTTTTCTTGAAGATCGTTGAGGTCTGGGGCCTCTGAAGGTGGTGGTGTCTCTGTCCTGGTGCTGTCTGTCCCACTGGTGGTTTTCTATGTTTTTTCTTTGATGAGACAACGTTTGGAGCGTGTCATTTTCAGTCTGGTTGATTCCTCTCTGAAAACGTTCAGTTATGAATCCGCCATCTTGGCGTAGGAATCGTATGCGTGTGTGTGTGTGTGTGTGTGTGTGTGTGTGTGTGTGTGTGTGTGTGTGTGTGTGTGTGTGTGTGTGTGTGTGTTGCGTGCGTGCGTGCGCACGCGCGCCCGTGTGTGTGCGTGCGTGCGTCTGCGTGAGTGCGTGCGCGTGTATGTGTGTGTGTAGCAGTATCACATATGTTTGTTACTAAAAATATAAATATCTGGACAGTCAAGCAGTACTTATGTATTAACTTGTACATCGATATCGTATATGTAATGGAATTAGTACATAAATTGTGTTTACATAGTATGGTGATCTCTAAACTTGTGTACTGAATACTTTTGGGGTTTATTGTTGTTTTTAACACATTTTCTTAAGGCAGAACTTATGGCCTTAATTACTATAGTATATCATTATATCACCACCATCTTTATCACCATTTTTGTTAAAAATATGATTATTGTTGTTGATACAGTTACCATTATTATCACTATCATTTGTACTTATTATTCCATGTATTATCATTTTCATCATCCTCATCATTATTCAGTATTCTTACACCTTTTTATATTTTTGCTTTCTCAAGTAGGTTTAGCAAAGGCAGACGTGGAAAATTGACCAAACACCGATGCATCGTGTATTGTGTTTTGTTTGTTTGTTTTGTTTTGCTTTTTTCGCTTGAAAAATCAAAGATTAGTCAATCAGTCAATTAATCAAGAAGAACCAGTCAGCCCTCGATAAAAAGAAAAGACAATGTCAGTGAGAATAACAGACGAAAATAAACAACAACAACAACAAAAACACACACACACAAACGAAACAAACAAACAAAAAGAAATAAAACGGTAAATGTGGATTATGCCTTCGTCGTTCCTTGCTACTTCTGCAAGCACACCAAGTCCAATAACAGTCGAGTCCTAATACCTAGCTCTAATCCTCAGTCAGTATCCTCCCCTGAAAGGACCGCTGATTCCCAAGCGTGTTAGGGGAAGGGTTAAGACTAGATTAACCCTGGAAAATCAAGGGATGAGTATGGGCAAGTTTGGGAGTAACCTAAAAATGAAGGGATGGAACCAATCGCCATGGTATAGTGGTTAGCGCGATGGACTACCGACTAGAAGGTTATGGGTTTGAATCCCCATCAGTTTCTTCAAAAAACGTGGGATCTTTCGGCCCCAACCCAGAGTTAAGCATGCTATGTACTTATTGGGAAGAAGATTGGGACCACATAGTCGAGCCTTATCCCCTTCATAGATGTGTCACTGAGGGCGTTGCTCGAATCTCTTGCCAACACTGCATGTATTTGTATCTCTTGGGCCTGACCGACGCCAGTATACATTATGATAACGTGGAGAACAGCCATGTCCGTCTCAATCCTCAATGGAAGTCTGTGGCATCATTGTTATCATCATAATCGTAATGATCGCATCGTGAAAACTGTGCCAGCTTTTGTGGCCATTAAAGGAGCGAAGGAAGTGGGATAAAAAAACAACACAAAAAAATAAAAAAAAAAAAAAAAAACAACATAAAAATGTTTTCAAAAAAGGACAGCACAAAGGAAACCTTCAAAGTACGATGATCCTTTGAAAAAGTAATTTGGGGATGGGGTATGGTTACTGTAACCTTATACTAAGCAGAGATTGAGCGTTGGCAGCAGAAACCAGCGGAAGAAGAAAAAAACAACAACACGAAAACAGAATGAGAACGCGTATCTTAATCAACAAAACACGACGTGCCTTTCTCAAGCGTAAAAGACAATGAAAATAATGAGATCTACTGCAAAAAAACAGCAACAACGAAACGGCTAACATCCCCGAGTTGGAAAAAAAATTAGTACGGTAACAATTAGATCTAGGCCTGCCTCGGTATTATCAGTGGTCGTCTCTAGCCGTGTATAATTTGTATCCTTGCACCAGGTTTCCCACAATGAGGGATTATTATTGTTATTGGTGTTTAAAGCCCAGCCGGCTGCGTAGAGCTATATCACAGCTATAACACATACACAATACTTCAACAGGAAAAAAGGAACAGAAAATTAAATCGCATATCAATGTATTCATGCACATAATGATAATCTAAGGAGATGCCCCTGACGTTGACCATTCCGTCCAATCTGTCAGACAGGGAATTTAAAGAAATCATGCCTGAATACAAATTTAAGCATAACTAAGGACACTACTATATATATATGACCTCCCACCACGAAATCAGTCTTAACTTGCATTTTGGGCATTTTAAGATATACATATCACTGGAAAGTGCACATTCTGATGATTATTTTTGGTACTTGAATAAAGCTTGTACTAAAAAAATGTAGGCCTAAAAGTTATGTATGTTTAAAATCATTAAGTTGTATGACGGCCATTTTGAGAAAACGGCCTCTAAAGTTTTTGTATGCTCTCCTACACAATTTCCTTAAATTTCTTTATTTGGTGGCTTTGATCCAGTTTGTTTCTAATTTTCGCTGTCATTATATGAAAGGTGCATCAAAGAGCTTTCCGTCAGTATATTACATGTGCGGGTACTGCTCAGGTTACGGTTTATAATAAGAGACAAAAATAGGTACTTTTGGTAGGAAATTGCGTTCTTTCTGCTGCGATCAGTGCATTTAAATACCATTTTAAATTAATATTTTTTCAAGAAAAAAAAATTCTGTGAGGTATAGATTATAGTCTACAAAAATCAATTTTCAGAAAAAGTCAAAACACCCCTGCTAGACCTTCAGTCACCTTTTCAGCTCCTAATGCTGTTCGACTGACTGCGAGTTAACTGATTTCGTGGTGGTAGGTCACATACATAATACATATATGTGTATATAAAATTACCTAAAATTGCTTCCGCATATCTCATTATCATATCCCTACACTAGAGCCAAAAATGCACTCACAGCGAGGGATACCTTACTGCACCTTTTCGCTGTTGTCGCTTTTGTTTTTAACGCACCCTGAAGCAGACACACGAAATGTCTGAAGCTCTCTTCACGTGGGAAATGATATCATGAAAGCACGTCTACAAAACGCTATTTGAAAGCACAATGTATTCCTCAAGTCAACATATCTAGATCGCTGCTGATCTCGGCAAAATGGCGATAGTAATACGGCCGGCCTGCAACACGACAAAAACACAAAACACGACCTGTCTGAAAAAGGTAGGCCTAATGAACACGAAGAAAATACTCTGAACTGAAAAGAAATAATTAAACTTAATTGAATAAATGACAAGTAAATAAATTAACTCACTAAGAGTCAGCAGGATTGCCGGGGGAGGCTACAGTTCGGTGTCGTCCCCACGACTTTCTCAATAACAATGAATATTCAAAACAATAGGGATCCCTGAACTCTGCAGACGGCAACTTCCGTTTACGCAGACGACAGTAAACAACTCCACGTTGACGATCAGTCCACAGTAAAAACTTCATTCCTGCACGTCTTAGCGTTTCTCGGAAAACTTTTCCACTGTTACTACATTGTATCAAAAACATGTTCTGGAAACACAGGACAGGTTTAAGACTTACCTCATCTTCCTGCAGGTGAGTGGTTCTCCACTTTTAATGAGACGTTTGTTAGTTCGTGTTGCACGGTTTTCTCTGCGAGACAGTACAACCGGGTTCTTTGCCACTTTAGGCAAAAAGGCCATAGCAAGTGGTGTACAGATTATGGCTCGTGTTTCGTAGTTACAGTGGTTTTAACCTCCGACTATTTTTTTTGTCCTGATTGTCCACAGGACTTTGTTCAACGATTCGAATGCCAGGACGTCTGCTCACATTACGTTACCAAAGCTAAAGGAATTTGAAATGACCTTTTGATTTCGTCTTAATCCTTCGTCTATTAAATCATCATCATGATCATCACATGGCTGCTCATTGACCGATACCTAGCGTGAGGCCGATGAAGAAATGGTTGGAAAGTGGTCAGTAAAACTGGTAAAATATACAACTTTCATTCGACGACAAATTGTAGATCTTAACTGTGAATAAAGATGTTTTCGATCCGTTGTTAGTTGTTAGCAGACCGCAGAGTTCCCCTAAATTCAAGCATTACGTAAAATTCTTGCTGTTCAGTTTTAACACGGTTTAGGGCGTAAATCAAGATAGATCTAATGCTTTCTATGTGTGTGTGAGGTGTCACTTTGTGCACTGACCCCACCAATCACAACTCTGGTTTGAAAAAGGAAAAAAGACATAGGCCTATCGTTCTTGCCTTGCACTCTAATTCCACCAATCAAAACTCGTATAGTTATTAGGGGAAAACAACAACAACAACAACAAAAACCATCACAACGAAATGGCTGCCTTTCGGTGCGTGATGTTGGAATCGCACGGACTTTTTAACGATGCACCGGCGTGTCGGAAATCGGGTAAATCAGTTGGTGAATTTGCTTTCTGTCTCGTTGTGCTTTCTGTTTTACTTTACGCGGCTGATGTAAGGGACTTGCCCACCGTTTTTGCGCTTCCAAAGTTAACGTTGCCTGTTTACACAGGCCTTCCATTCTTGATACCGATATGCATGCCCATTTCTAACTGTAGATTATTTGGTCTCGTATAATTATTGATGTATGCATACGTTTTTTGACATTAAACATATGATAGGTAGGTCCAGCCATTTTTGTAATTTGAAAATATATTCAGTATTTTCAAATTTTCTAAAAGGTAACAATAAAATTAATATAAATGCAAAATATCTCGCTCATAGCTTAACGGTTTTTGAGATACTGCTATTTGAAATACTGTAAAAATGGGCGTTTTTCGCAGTTTGGTGAATTGGCCATATTTGTACCCACATTTCTTCAGAAGTATGCATCTTGTATGTACAAAAATTGATACAGTTATTGTATTCTATACGTAAATTAAGCCTGATTTTTTTAGAACTCTAGAATTATTTTCCTCTGTGCTATTTGTCTTCTAAAATGGCAAAAATGCCAATTTGTCCACTTGTCATTCTGTGGCAAACACACATTAACGCTGCTTAATGGTTCATAACTCAGGGATTAGCCATGCTACATTCAAAATGCAGATATCAAACGATTCAGCACTGAATATGAAAACAAAAGTTGTGAAAAAGAAGAGTTCAACCTTATCTTTATGTACATAATTAGATTAAACTAAACAAAATCTGACACATTTTCTCATTATTTGGAGGGGAAAATTAAAATGCTTTGATATCTCCTCAGGGAAATGATTTCCAAATTAAATTCATATCCAGAAGTAATAAATGAGTCCTAATTTCCTATGATCTTAATACTTGTTTTGAAATTCACCCTGTTCCCCTGTCCCACCCCAAGTTGCTATATTATTATTTGTACTATGATTGGTGATGCAATAAAGAGCACCCATGTTCTTTGTCTGCCAGTATTGTTTTCTGCATTTTTCAGATGACTGATTTTCTCAAACTTGCATGAAGCTTGAAAATTGTTTGTGTTTGTTCAGCAATATGCTTCTCTAAAGCAAAATCCTTCTGCTTTTTCTCTGTGACAGCTAAGGGCTTCTGCTTCTGCGTTCTCTATATTCATTTCTGCTTCCAGCTGAAATTGATACACTTCAGTGATTTGACTATGCTGTAACACTGACACTCAGCCTGGTCAGGTATAGGATGATTTGACTGTAAAGAATTCAGTAGAGGTGGTGATGGTGCTGCTGAATGTATAAATGATGGGACAGGAATGTCAAATCTTTCTGGATAGTGGGACGGCTGATGAGAGGGAACCTGTTTTGAATTGTTTTTGAATTCACGGGGAGCATCTGTGTAAATTTGTACCATGGTCTCACCATCCTGTTTTCTTTCATTTGATCTGTTTCTTCTTAACTTCATCACGCATATTAATCAACCTGGGCAGCACTAATAAAGTTGAGATGTTCACACAAATATCTGACCAAAGACACAGTTTTTTTGTTTCCAGTTTTTGCTGGATGCGAAATATACATAATTTCAGGAGTAACCCTACAGGAATGTTGTCAATGTTCTCCACGCAACATGGTGTGTCTGATAAAAGAAGTGCTTTGGACACCTGGTGCTGTTTAGAAAATGGGCCAATCCATTCAGTGTTCTTGTCAACATTGAGAAATTCTTGTAGAAGTAATGTTTTGGAAAATCGATGAAAACATGTGCGGACCAGCACTCGCAGCAGCTCTACATTACGAGAAGACACAGGTTCTGTCTGGTGTCTGCAGATGTCAGTGAAGAGAGTCTGGACTCATTCTATGTACCCCCTCATGTCTTCAGCATGTAGGCCTAGAGTTGAAACAATAACTGTTTGTCCACATACATGTTTAGCAAATATGGGCCGACCCTTCCGCATTGGTCCAATTTTTTTTAACAAGCAGTTGGAACCGGTCATCCTCTGAAGTTCACACACACACACACACACACACACACACACACACACAGAGTTCAACCAAA
Organism: Monoplex corrugatus; assembly: GCA_030674185.1. NCBI lineage: Eukaryota > Metazoa > Mollusca > Gastropoda > Littorinimorpha > Ranellidae > Monoplex > Monoplex corrugatus. The sequence continues at coordinate 96,672,785 of CM060309.1, read as the reverse complement.
CCTCTAGCACACAGAAATCTACCAAATTTGAAACGATCACTTGTTAGATCTGATCTGTTGACAAAACATGTTTCAAGACTGTACTTAGCAGAGCAACAAATTTGTTAATATGCACTGATTGAAATGATAACTATACTGTGTCCTGATGACAACATTTAGATTAAAACATTTTTAATATTTTTTTGTTTTTTTTTCCAATTTATTTGTTTATGTATATTTAGTCCTGAAAAGAGTTCGAAAAACATTTCTACTTTCGCTTGTATGCAGTTCTCATACTCGAGTTATCGTCCTTGTTGAAGCGTTTTTGCCAAATTTCTAATGCTTATTCATCATAATTATTCTTTATTGAAAAAAATCATGAACTTTTCAAAGATTTTTTTACAAAAATACAAGCAATTTTCATTTCTCTGATTGGTATCAGAAAGATATAGATGTATTCTTTTATTTATATTTCTATCAAGGGAGATAACAAACTTCTACACCGAGCACACGCCTGGTAAGAAAATATATATTAAAATTTGTATTAATGATTTATGAAACATCAGTTCCATTGAAAAAAAAAATAGCAAAAAGTTTAGACTAACGGTCGCTTACATACTTACCAAGATCACGTTCTCAAGATTTTTTAGATCTATCGAGTCAAAGTCGTTCCTCGGTTCAGAAATTGCATCAGTTTCGGACGACGTCGTTGAACCCGGTCCGCTGTGTCGGAACCTTTCGTATTGGCTTTCGGAACTTTTACAAGCGACAGCCTGAGTTATATTATTTGCACGATCTTAAGAACAATTGAATTCTCTTCAAAGTGAGTGGTAATACAACACTGTGCGTGTAGAATTGTCGATTTTACGGTGCCTTTTAAAAATACGTTTGTTTTTCGGCACTGAGAAAACAGTATTCCGTTAAAGGAATTATATATGACGAAATTTGTTGCACTGGATTTTTCAGGCTGTCCCCTTTAATTTGATACCAAAATCATCGCTGTGCGTATCGTTTGTAAAAGTTCCGACAGCATTTCCGACAACTGGTGATGATCGGTCCCGGGAAAACCGCGTGAGGAAACTTTTGCCAACGTTGCGTTCGGTATGTGTATTTAGATCGCTCAGGGTCAAAGCACACTTCTTTCACACCACAAATAAAGACACAGGTTTCATGCCTACAGCTCATTTAATGTGTCGACATAATTTTTTATCTTCCAATCGTGAATGGTAGACGAGCTGAAGCAATTTAAAATCGGCAATTTTTACCAGTTCTGCTGCATGTTAGCCATTAGCGTAAGAGTGGCTGGACCTACCTACATATGTGTATATTTGGTTAAACGTCGTTAGTTTGTATTCACGTGTGTATTTTACTAAGGTGTATATTGTGGTAAGTTTGCATGTGCCATGAAATATGTATTAGTGTTTCTGTCTGTGTCACACTACGTATCTTGTAAAATGCGCAGAGTTCAGATGAGTTTGGAGAACAGTGCTATAGTCTACAAGAATTTGATGTTATGATGATGATAACAGTGATTATTATGTTCATCATTGTCATTGTTTATTATTATTATCATTATTATTATTATTGATATTATTACAATTATTAGTATCATGATGAACAGTGACGCCTAATGAGTATAGACCTAGGTGTGTGCAAAATCAAATAAATTTGTGCAAGCCACAGTGCAGAATTGAATAAACCAAAGTGAGCGTGCGTGCAGGGGAGCATGTATGACATGGTATGCGTGCGTGATGTATATGCGTGCGTCTGCGTGTGTGTGCACGCGCGCGCGCATGTGTGTGTATGTGTGTGTTGGGATTGAATTAGGTTTGTTTCATTAGACAGAGCCTGGTGAATGCAAGCTATTTCATCCATAAAATCTGCTTGAAAGTTTTCGTTATTTTTGTAACTAATCGTCAGTGACACGCATGAATGATAAATTCCGGACAGATATAATAAACATGACAATAAACGATGACAGTGACGGTAATGAAGAACATTACTTTCCACCCCGAAGCTTCCCAACATACCACAAAAGAAACACTTAATCTGTAGCGAAAGTGCTCATATGGGGACTTGAAAGAAAAAAGAATGGGATTCGACCGTCTGTGGTCAATAATTTATTTTACCCCGGACGACCAGTTTTAAGTAATTTTATGTTTTAGGGTCCTTCGTTATGTTTACATTTGTATTCAGGTTTGGTTTTTTTAAACCCTCTGATGATATTGGACGGAATGGTCACCAACAGGGGCATATCCTTAGATTATGTACACGAATGCATTTGCATCCTTAGATTACGTGCACGAATGCATTGATATGTTTACTTAAGTTTCTTTTCTAGCGGTTTTTTTTAAATTTATTATTTCTTTTTTTTTTTTTATCCAACGAGGTATTGTGTATGATAATAGGAAATGATGATTGCCCTGTTATGCCTCTATGCAGTCGGCTGGGCTGTAAACGATAATAATAAAAATCCCAGACGAGCCCACAGTTTAAATTGGCCCATTCGCTCAGTTATTAGAGCGCCATTCTCACAACTCAGGGGTTGTGGGTTCAATCATCAGGGGGCCACTGCTTCCTTGGCCCCTTTGGCTCACTCGCTCGATATTCATGCTCGCAACACAGGGTTGAAGGTTCAACCCTTGAGGAGGCACACTTTTTTGTTGTTGTTTGTTTTGTTTTGTTTTCTGCCAGGAGGCTGCTGGGTTTTTTGGTACAGCCATGGACTCGAGATCTGATATGTCGAGTTTAAATCCAGCCCGCAGCGTTAACCTTTTGACTCTCGCACCCTATTTATCAACTGCAAAAACTTAATCCTTTGACTCCCTCATCCTTTCCACTAGCTTCCTGCAGGAAGCTGGTTGGTAGGGTGAGGGAGTCAAAGGGTGAAGGTTTTGCTTTCCTAGCATGGTTTACATAATTACAATACAGGAAGCTGGTGCACATGGTGCGGAGTCAAAGGGTTAAACTAAAGTGTGGGGTTGTACGCTGGCCATTGTAATGTTGGCATCGTTCTCCTGGTTGTCAGCTTAGTGTGTTGTACGCTGGCCATTGTAATGTTGGCTTCGTTCTCCTGGTTGTCAGCTTAGTGTGTTAGCGTTTTGCGCAGGCTGCGGCAGTCTTTCAGATAATTGATGGCACATTTGGGTGCAGTTTGGATTTTGGAGTTTGTTCAAGAGGGATTCACCGCACTCGGACAATTCCATATGTGCTCATCCAAACCTGCTAGCAATCATCTGGCGGACGCCCTTAGCCCGGGCAAAATCCTATGCACCGGCATAGGTCTTGGAATGGGAAGGAGGAAGAAGGGACCTAGGAAACACTGAACTGATACCACCAGAATGACGGAAACATAAGGATGAGCAGCGAGCAGACCAGTTGTTTTTTTTTCGAATGCTACGGCCTGGGACTGGACTCCAGATGTCAGATGTTGAATCCATGGCTGAATCAAAAGAACCAACCAGCTCACGTAACAAACCCACGGCCAGCAACAGGATCGAACCCACGGCCCCTTCGTTACTAGCCAGCATTGTGCTTTATTTAATCCTTTGATTCCCGCACCCTATCCACCAACTGCAAAAACTTAACCCTTTGACTTCCGAACCCTATCCACCAGCTTCCTGCAGGAAGCTAGTTGTTAGGGTGAGGGAATCAAAGGGTTCAGTTTTTGCTTTGCTGGCATGGTCGGCAATGCAGGCTGCTGGTGGAAAGGGTGTAGGAGTCAAAGGGTTAACTGAGCTAGTGAGTGGATGGAGTACACATGGAACTGCCCGGGTGCCACGAATCTCTCTTGAACAAACAGACCCTTAACCCTTTGATTCTCGCACCCTCTCCACCACAGCGTCCTGCAGTGCCGACCATGTTAGCAAAGCAAACACAACCGTTTGATTCCCTCACCCTATTTACCAGCTTCTTGCAGAAAGCTGGTGGATAGGATGACGGATTCAAAAAGTCAAGTTTTTGCCTCGGGTGGATAGGGTGCGGGAGTCAGAGGACTTTAATGATGACATCGGACTTAGACAACATAAAAGGAAGGCGGATCGAGCATCGCTGGGATTTTCTTCTTCAAAGTTTCTGCCTGCAGGAACGAGGAAAAAACAACAACAACAACAAACAAAACACGAGAAAATAAATCAGAACGCGTACTTAATACAACTAGACAAGACGGGTGCAAATTTTCGGCCAACTGGCCATTGTCAAGCGTAGACGTCCAGTGCGAGAAGCAGCAGGGAATCTTTTTCTCTTATTTCTGAATTAGTGTTTGTTCGTTGTATCTTACGTCTACCTTGACAAGGCCAGTTGGCGAAAATTTGCACCTGTCTTGTCTGTTGTATTAATACGCATTCTGATATTTTTTTCCGTGTTTTTTTCTGGTTCCTGTCTGCTTGAACGCGGGCAGTCACACTTGTTTTGGATAAAGTTTCTGCCTGTTCAGAAAGTAACGACTTCCCTCACCCTCACCCCTCATTCTCCGCCTTCCTGATCCATAACTGTGAAGAGAAAGCGTGAAAACACTGCTGAACAAATGACAATGTTAATGGCGTAATAAAATCACAAACAACATAACAAAATTTCCTGTCTTCAGTTTCTACCCCCACCTTCCTCCTCCTCCTCCTCCTCCATTTTTCGTACCCCTCATACTCATCTTGTGGACCTAGACATAAAACGGGAAAATGCGAAAGCAAATGATGGCAATGACAATAACAATAATAATGACGTGCTTAGCAAATGATGGTAATGATAATGATAATAACAGTAATATTGATAATCAATCGTAACAATAATAAGTGTGGAATTTGTGTTTTTTTGCAAATAGTTTCTCCAGTCCCACATTGCAGTATCGGCGTGCATGTTCTCCCCTTACTCACTCTTGCCCACCCACCCCCTCCCCGTACCTGGCCAGCAAGCCCCCTCCCATCCCTTCAGATTCACCATCCCGTCCCAGAGCTAAACGGGATAAAGTGTGTGATAACATTTTGTAATAACAAACAATAACGATGATGATAATGATAAGAAGGATGATGTTGATAACAATAACAATGATGATGATGATGATCGTTATTAGTACCATTATTATCATTGTTGATGTCATTTTTATTATTGTTGTTATTCTTCTTATTATTATTATTGTTATTACTATTATGATGACGATGACAGTGATCATGATGATGAGGAGGATGACGACGACGATGATGATGAGGATGACGATGATGACGGCGATAAACATCAACATACGAAAACAGGGCTTAGCAGAAGAATAGTAATAAACAGCGTGGTGTAATTGAGATGAGCAATATGTGAAAACATTGCTTGGGAGACGAGGCAGTCATGGCCGATTTCGTAATATGTTACTGAGAGTAAATAATCACCATTGTAGGGTTATGAGCACGCAATACGTGTTGCAAAATCACTGATGCTCAAATGTGTCGGAGTGAGATTTGTTGTTGTTGTGTTTTGTTTTGTTTCGTTTTTAACGTTCCAATTTTTATCGGATGGTAACAGTTTACGTTACCGTCTATTCATGTGTGCTTTTACGCAAAATACAGCGTTAGTTCATATGTGTGTGATTATGAGCGTGATGAGTCTCACTTGAATAATTGTTGATTACTTGTATGTGTGTGTGTATGTGTATGTATGTGTGTGTGTATGTGTGTGTATGTATGTGTGTATATATCCATGTGTATGTATGTGTGTATGTATGTGTGTGGATGTATGTATGTATGTATGTATGTATGTATGTTTTGGTGTGTATGTATGTGTATGTATGTTTGTGTGTGTGTATGTATGTGTGTGTGTGTATGTATGTGTGTGTACATGTGTATGTGTGTGTATATATGTATGTGTGTATGTTTGTGTGTGTGTGTATGTGTGTGGATATATGTATGTGAGTGGATGTATGTATCTATGTTCAGTTCAATTTTCCGGTCAAACTGAGGAGAAAAGTCAAAGCCTGAACAGGAAACTAGCCCTGGAACCTCGAGTTTAGTTACTGACAGGCGAACGTCTGAACCATTCGGCCACTCTTCTCCTTTGCTCGTTGTGACGTTTCATAATGCGGTAAATGAACGTTTGTATGCATGTAATGAAATATTTGCTTAGATGTACGCGAAGAAATATTCGCGATCGTTGAACATTGGACCACGTTAGGTTGGGTCCGATTGTAGCTTCGTAGCAAGAAAATACGAGTGACTCATTAACCACATAATTCGACAAAGACGAAAGGAGAATCGATGATCCAGTTTAGCAGGTGTTTGGAAGAAAATGTGTTAAAAATCCTCAACACATTCATACGTATCGGAATGTTTTATAGCTCAATAAGCGAAAGTTTGTATGCATGCATAGAAATGATTTGACAAGATAAATGGCTGACTCACACTAGACTAGATGCTGTTATAACATTTTATTTATTTATTTATTTTCTCAAAACAATTTTGGTGCAGCAGCATTGTGGACGTAGAGATCGTTGAGTATAGCTGATTTTGTTTACCTTGGCCAGCACAGTTGTTTTATTGAAAGTGTGTGTGTGTGTGTGTGTGTGTGTGTGTGTGTGTGTGTGTGTGTGTGTGTGTGTGTGTGTGTGTGTGTGTGTGTGTGTGAATGTGAGGAGATCTGTGTGCGTTTTTTGAGTGCGTGTGTGTTGTGCACGCGTGCGCGTGGCTAGATCTTGTTTTATTGAAAGGATGTGATGGGGGTGGGCACATTGTATGTGTGTGTGTATGCGTGCGTGTGATTGAGTGTGTTTGCACATATGCGTATGTGTGTATGTAAGTGTGTGTATGTGGCTAGATATTTTCTTATTAAAAAGATGTGAGGGAAAGTGATGATAAAAGGCGTATGATAATGTGTGCCTGCATTGTGTGTGTGTGCGCGCGCGCACGTGCGTGAGTGTTGCTAGAGATTGTTATTATTAAAAGAATGAAAGGGAAACGGCTAGTGTAAGGAATATGTGTAATGTGTGTGTATGTGAATGTTGCGCGCGCGTGTGTCTAATGATTTAATTCAGCGTTTTATCGGGTTTGATAAGTTATTGTATATGAGGGACAAAATCAGTTTTCTTCTTCCTTGCTATCATCTTTATCATCGTATATCTTCTTCTTCTTCATTTCTTCTTCTTTCGCATTCGCATTTCTTCTCTTCTTCGCATTCTTCTTCTTCTTCTTCTTCGCATTCTTCTTCTTCTTCGCATTCTTCTTCTTCTTTCTTCTTCGCATTCTTCTTCTTCTTCTTCTTCGCATTCTTCTTCTTCTTCTTCTTCGCATTCCTTCTTCGCATTCTTCTTCTTCGCATCTTCTTCTTCGCATATCTTCTTCTTCTTCTTCTTTCGCATTTTCTTCTTCTTCACCTTTCTCCTCTCTTCTCCTCCTCTTCTTCTTCTTTTACTTCGTCTACGTTAGACTTTTCTCTTTTTATCTTTCAGCGATTAATCGAAAAGAATTTTCATTATACCACATAATTCGACAAATGTTCCAGAAAGCGAAGAAGAAAATGGCATCGTTGGTTTTAAGCAATGGTCGTACACTTCTCACAGTCTTCAAAGAGGAAAGAAGGATCGATGCTTGAATTAAGCAGGTGTTTGGAAAACCAAGAAAGGTGTTGACGACCGGTCGTAAAAGACATGATGACCAGAGGAGTGGCTTTGGAGACAGGTATAAAAGTTCTGCCTCTCTCCTGTATTTTCGCCACTTACCTGTGAGCAGCAGGAGAACACGTGAGTATTACCTTTGTCTGGTCTTTTGGGTTGTGCAGGTGAGAGTGAACCATTGGGTCGCTCGTGTTTTCTTCTGGGTCTCAGACTGCAGCATCCCTCTCACTCACTCTGTTTTTGGCCCAGCGACATGAAACTCTCTTCCATCGTCTTCAAGGCGGTGCCGAGGTTTCTTTTAAAAATATGTCAAAATATCTCTTTCTGAAAAACAGTTACAAAATTTCAGAGATTGATACTTGTATATTTTCTGTGTCTGGTCATGTGGCAACTCTATGTGTGGTTGTGTGTGTGTGTGTGTGTGTGTGTGTGTGTGTGTGTGTGTGTGTGTGTGTGTGTGTGTGGTGGGTGTGTGATGAGTGTGTGAGAGAGAGAATTTATCAAATGAGTTATGTATGTTGATATTAATGATGATGATAACGATTTAATAATAATAACACTAAATACTAGTAACAATAATGATAATAATAATAATATAGTAATAGTGATGACAATACTGATTTCAATTATACAGCGCAAAGTAAAAGGCCAATACCAAAAGCATGCTGGCTGCACTCAACAGAAATAAAACAGGATAAACTTTAAATCCAGTAACAACAGACATTGACAAGACATGAAATGAAAATGCGAGTTAGGACCTGTAGTAACATAAGTATTGGGAACATAGTATGAAGGGGAGCTTTTCTTTCTTTCTTTCTAAAATTGCATTTACGTCCCAGCGCAGTTGTACAAGTATTGTGATTACTAGTGTGCATGCGTAAAAACAAATGTCGCAGCATATTTGATCTGATATATTTACATCAGGTGTGGACAGTCAACAAACAAAGCCAGAACAAGTTTGAGGCAGCCGAATGTGGTTTCTAGAAGAACGTTGAGAGTTCCATGGACAGCAAACAAAACAAACGAGACAGTCTTGATGGAGGCAGACACAAGTAGATTACTCATAGGGAAGATTAGGAAAAGACAGGCAACATTTATAGGCCATTGTATGAGGAAGGGGGATTTGGAGCACCTGGTCACAACGTGAAAGCTGGAGGGAAAGAGAGCACCGGGTAGACCCAGGGAAAAAATGCTGGACGGACTTGCAGAGTGGCTGGGGACGAGGGGGTGGGGGAGATGCTAGGGGCAACGAGAGATAGAGACAGATGGAAGTCCATGATCGCCAACGCCATGCGGCAGGGCACCTGATGATGATGATGATGATGATATTTACATCACTGGCAGTCTGGGAAGACAGGAGACCGAAAAGAACATCAAGATTTTCAAACTGTACTGACAGTTTTGTTCTGTCCTAGTTCTTACGCCCACGTTAACCCTTTCACTCCTGCACCCTCTCCGTCATCTGCAAAAACATGAACCTTTCACTCTCACTCCATCCACTGGCTTCATGCAGGAAGCAGGTGATAGGGTGAGGGAGTGTAAGGGTTAAGTTTTTGTTTTGCTATCACGGCTGACAATCCAGGATGCTAGAGGATGGTACGAGGAAGTCAAAGAGTTAATGGTCACAGGATCGGGAACAGTTTTCACAGTGCCGTATTTGATGACAGGGGTGATAATCATGATGATACACCGTTCTGGATTATGACTGCGTAACAAGGCAGTACTCTGCAATTACTGTCATAACATATCTGGGAGTCAATCAGACTCGAGAGGTAGACACTTGCGGTGTTGGGGGTCACAACGTTTGAGCAACACCTTCAATAACGCATCCATGAAGTGGTCCCCCCCTGGGGATGCCGGGGGCTCTTTCAGTATAAATAACATCTCCACCCTGTGGAAATTCTGTGCTAGAAATGCCCTCTTTTCTGTCACTCTCTCTGTTTCTGCCTTGTTCCTTTGCTGCCTGCCATTCCTTCCCATCGTTTTCTGCCGGAACGGTCCATTCACCTGTATGTGCTCGATAAAATCTTACGCAGTTTTTCTTAGGATTGATAATCGGGTACATATATTGAGTGGTTTTTGGGCTCTAGGGAGGTGAGATATGTGGAAGTAATTTAGGCCTGTTTTTAAATATGTTTTGGTGTCCTTAGGTATGCTTATATATGTATTCAGTTGTGTTTTTTAAATCCCCTTTGCGATAAATTGGACGGAGTGGTCATCAATGTCAAGGGCATGTCCTTAGATTATGTGCACGAATGCATTGATATATGTACTTAATTTTCTTTTCTTTTTTTTTCCCCCTGTTGAAGTTTTGTATCTTTTGAAGCGGTTATAGTCCTGATATGGCTCTACGCAATCGGCTGGGCTTTAAACGTCACTAACAATAACAGTAACAATCCCTGAAATGGATGAGACATGACTGCGGGGTCCAAGACTTCCCATTGAGCCCATAGTTCACTCAGCTTTATGTAGAAGCCAGTCGGGGCTCTGAAGTTCTCTATGAAACTGATCTGATATTGTCTTGTCTTCCAGTGAAGGAAGGAAGGAATCTTTTATTTGATGTCTGTTCACATTAGCGATTTTAGACACACACACACACATACACACACATATACATACATACATACACACGCGGCGCGCACGCACACACACACACACACACACACACACACACACACACACACACACACACACACACACACACACACACACACACACACACACACACACACACACACACACACAAAGGAAAAGTGGGGAGTGGGAGTTTGAATGTAAGAAGGGGAACAATTACAATCAATAATTTAGAAGAATGAGGTAACAGTGTCAAATAATAACACACAACAATTAATAATAACACACAACAATTAATAATAACACAACAATTAATAATAACACACAACAATTAATTAACTCTTCATAACAATCTGCCAACAGGGGATCTGAGAACCAGCTGGACTACAGAAATAATAACTTCCAAAGAAATAAACATGCATGTACAAATGTATAAATACATACGCATGCACATGGAAGCTTACATCAACATACACGCACATACACAGACACATACACGTGCATGTATGCACACAAGTATGTACCCGTTTACACACACCTTTTAACGTTTCTCTCAAGAAAAGGGATGTTGGGAGCTCTTTCAGAATAAAATAATGTCCCCACTGTTTGGAAATTCTGTGCTAGAAATTTCCCATTTTCTGTCACTCTCTTTTGTTTCCGCCTTGCTTCTTTGCTTTCTGCCATCTCTTCCT